>JAWZYT010003909.1:242500-247500 GCA_034508575.1 Petrolisthes manimaculis | reverse complement strand
TATAATGATTTGTATTGGCCAATGAATAACATTTTTGCACATGAATATACGTACACATTATTCGTGCTCGCGTGCATCTTGTTTAACGAATTTTAAGAAGTTGTAGTGAATCAACTATTAACTATTTTCATTATCAAACGAAATACGATGAACTCGAACTTCATGATGGAAATTGAATTAAACTCGGGATATATCCTGGTGAGGGAGACAGGAGTGCAGCGCTGACCTTCCGCCTTCAGAGAATTGAAGAGAACACATAGTGAGAGTTCCCTTGGGACGTGTTACTTATTCTTGCTGCTGGTGGGTAGCCAAGGAGAGCCACGCTTTGTCTTATGTCTGTATAATAATATTAAGTTTTCATCTGCCTTTCTATAAAATGTTCGTTCCATCCATCAATATGCGTATCTACAACAACTACGTACGGAAAAGTAGCTAAATCTTACCCTACCATGTTTACCACCGCTCCCCATAATTAATTTTCCAGTATATTCTTCAAACAGAAACAAGCAGTTGGGTCACTGATCTGAGGGAGTCTCAATAGTAACTTTTTTTGCGTCTCTCGATGAGATTATTCATGTCACCGACAACTTGAAAGCAATGCCAGGCTGAATTTTTATTTTATGTTTTGGAACCTTGAGGTAATGAAGAAGGTGATGAAATTTTTTTTGTGTGCTGACAATAGGAGATTCATAGATACTTTAAGGTAGGTGTACGGTAGACACACGTGGTAATGGGGAAAGGGAAAGCAAATACACTATATATATTTTTTTTTGGGGGGGTGGGGGGTGGCGGTGATGGTGTTAGGCTTATTGTCAGTAGAGCTAACGGTGGTGGTGATGGTGGGGATAATAACGTGCTGATGAATGTAAACACAATAATAAAAGATGGCAGACAAGCTGACAATGATGGTGGTGGTGGTGATAATATTACTTTCGTTGTTACAGGAATGGTGTGGCAGCTGTCACAGTACAGTACATGTTATTGGTACAGGCTCACTATTTGGCATTTGATTTACTGTTCTAAAAATTATTCCTGTTTCCCGCTGCTGTGTCTGGTTTTACTATTACCTGAGCGCTTCGGGGTATTGCCAGGGAATTACTACGTAAGTAATGGCTGACGCTATGACTATATTTATTGTTCAATACGTAATGTCAATAATGGAAGTGGGATTTCAAACATATTTCCTTTTCCTACTGGAGTGAGCAGGGTCTGAACACTGATATGAATGTATGAACTAGATTCGTGGTGGGAACTCACTCTCTCTCCTCGTTATAATTGTACCGGTCCCTTTGTACAAACTTCATGCACCAATGTTAAAATGGAGGGTGACAAGACCGAATTCTGTAGCTGACAATACACGAGTCAGCGGTGCCACATACTATAGATCCAGCTACCGGGAACTGAAGGCAGGTGGGGGAGAGTTCCATCGCAGACCATACCAACCAACAACAACAAAAGAAAAAGAAAAAGAAAAAAACTAGATGCAGAAAGAGAAGTTGAATAGCAGATGCAATAATTACAGTCCATTGCACAGAGCTAAGTTTTCTCCAAAAGAAACACACCAATTACTCTGACAGCGTATAGCAAATTAATCCATGTAATTGCTCTGTTCATTTGTCTATATTAAACAACATATTACAGCTGCTATAGAATATTTGGTCTGTGTGTTGAAAGCAAGATCATAGGGATTACTTTCACCCTCTGAGATAACCTAGAAATGCAATAAGTCACATTCAACTAAGGACATACAGAGAAATTCATACTTTAGCAACTAATGAAGACAAGTGTTCAATATTAAAGACTAGCAACATGTAATCCCCAAGTTGTACTAATGCCATGAGCAATAGTAAACAATATCAATATCACCAACACTTGTACTTCCTGTAACTGTTTCTGTATTACTGTCTGTATTTCCATACACCCTCCACCATAAGCCAGGGGTGGAGGGGACCAGGGGGCATAAATACTGTATCCATTGTTGTAACAATTTATATATTGTTAAGGCCTTTATTTGCAACGTTGCATCACAATCATGTAATGGTAGATTATATATGTGCATTGGAAGCTTTCTCTTTAATTTATTCCCATTGTTTATCTTAGAGGGAACCAAATTCAACAGATGCAAATGCGTGTATGCCATTACCATAATAATTATCAGCATGCGTGCAGATTCAGCCAGAGTCTATGTTGCTTCCTGTCTTTCCCAGTTCTGGCAACCCTTCCCCCTCCATGATTTTATACCTGTCAATCCCAGGGCAGTCTTATGATCTCATTATTCTTACTGCTTTGTCTAGTTTAAATTCTGGTTTCATATGTTTTCGTCGCCAGGTAGTAGAATAAAAATAATATAAAGTGAAAAAAAAAAAAAAAAAAAACATATACCATTGTGCTCATACAAGTTACGTTAAGAGAACATTTAAAACAAGCTTCATCATAATCTAAACGATATTTCCAATCGGATCTTACAGCTGAAGAAACAAACATGGGTAAAAAAATGTGTGTTAACGATATGAACAAAATATAATATCAAACTCTGCATTTCTTTTCCTCGCTGATACCCTATCCAGCATTTTGGAAAAGTGAATATTTGTGTGAATATATCAGGCTACAACTTTTATATAAACTACAAGAATGAACATACATACAAATATAATATACATTCATATACAACACCCACTAGCCATCGAAACACACACACACACACACACACAAACACACATTCCTTTCTTTTATAACCAAGAGTGTGGGTATCATTCCAGAGCAAGAAGCATAACAATAGCAAAGGAAAAAAAAAACGACATCAGATGATAATTGATATGGTAGCCTAGATTTGATGGTGTTACCTGACCTGGCCTACATAGCCTAATCACGCGAGGTCACGACAACCACACCCGGATGCAGTAATCAATAAAGAGAATTAAAGAGCTACACGATGGTCTGGTTATCACGCTTCTTGTTCCACCATTCATGCCAACCTATACTCGCTCACTCTGTCTGACTCTCTGTGTGGTTGGTTGGCTTTCTATTGCTGGTGTATAGTGAACGACAGTAAGCCTATAGAGTCGTGTCGTGAAAATCTGGTGGTAATGTAAATAGACGGGCTCTAAGTCTCTGATATATACCGCCATAGGTGTGTGTGTGTGTGTGTGTGTGTGTGTGTGTGTGTGTGTGTGTGTGTGTGTGTGTGTGTGTGTGTGTGTGTGTGTGTGTGTGTGTGTGTTTAGACTTTTGTGTGTGTGTGTGTTTAAACTTTTCATAATGTTTCATGGGTTACAATTCTGGACAAAACCGCGACCTATTATTGACTATTATTCAAAGTAGAAGGATAAACTTTCTACTGCACATCTTAAAAAGACATGTAAACCTTTATTTAGCACACGAATTTCTGAAACAGCTGACGAGTGGAATTAAACTTTCTGACCTTGTATACAAAAACACATACAGAATGAAAACACAGACTGAAATATAATTATGTAAGCAGGAGTACATACACGTCATATGAATGGAGTCACTGAAAAAAAAAAAAGTAAAATAAGTATGTAAAAATTCATGCTTACGAAAAATGAGAAGCTTCCCCGGTAATTGGTAAAAAATGCGATGCACTACTGTACGCCGTAAGGGTCATTCACCATCACTGGGAATATATATACAGCCTCGATCGTAAATATTCACTCAAACTTAAAAATGTGCAACTGGAGAAAAAGAGATGAACTGCATGCGCTACTCACTCAATGCAAGTATTGATGATTTCATAAATACCAGATCTCTTCGGAAAAATAATTGATTAAACTCTTCATATAAATTTGTAACTGACAGGCGACGTCTTCTGTCATAAATGAATATATATGAATGTATTGATTTATATTTACTTGTATGTACTGTATAATTATATAAGAAATCTACCGTTTGTCTTGTAGCATACAGACGCTACAATGACATGAATTAATCTATAAAGGGAAAAAACATAAATTAAATATAACATTATATTGAATTAATGGCGTAACAGGTTGAATTAGAGCCGTGATCGAATTAACATGTAAAAAAAACCACACAATCCTACAAATAAAATAACCCGTATCACCCGACTATTCCCTACACATTCCATTCCTGCCAGCAGTTCGTAAATATTAATACAAATCTCTCGTTGGAATTCCGTCTAGAGAGAAATCCAGCTACGCAGTGCCTTATAACAGTGCATGTCATTATATATAATATTATATATATAGGTTTTATACTCTTTGCACACATAAGCGTACAGAATTGACAGAAAATATTATATAAGCAGCATAATAATGTTTGCCATGTGATATTGATTTACTAATAATTCATGAGGTGTTTGAACTATATACATATATGCCCAATTATTGTGCATTAATGATATCTCGGGGGAAATCGATTCAGAATATTATAATGTTACCTGATCATGTATATAGAGGTTATAATTATTGCAGAGCTGAAGTCAATACAGGACATGTACAATTGTCTGCACTTACAACTGGTACAGGAATAGAGGACTGACAACGCTGAATGTACCAGTTATAAGTGCTGGCTACTGTACCTACACAAGCCTCCACATATACGCTCACTCTCACTCTTTTACAGAGTGTACATGCACCTACTGGACGTACACACACATGCACATGGGTACAATCGCAAACACACACACACACACACACACAGACAGACAGACACACACACACGCGCACGCTTCCTTGTGCCTCATCTTTATTTAATAAACAATTAGCGGATATAAAATGCATGTAAGGCAATTACTGGAGCTCCCAGTGAACGGAAGAGGGGGAGAGAAGAGGAAGAAGAGAGAGAGAGAGGAGGAAGAAGATGGGGAGAGAAGAGGAAGAGAGGGGAAGAGAGAGAAAAAAGAGGGAGATAGAGGAAAAAGAGGAGATAGAGGAAAAAGAGGGAGATAGAGGAAGAAAAGAGAGAGAGAGAGGAAAAAGAGAGAGAGAGGAGAAAGAGGGAAAGAGATGAGAAAAGGGAGA
>JAWZYT010003909.1:182500-237500 GCA_034508575.1 Petrolisthes manimaculis | reverse complement strand
GAGATAGGGTTTGGTTCATCATTCTTATGTGTTTGAGAGAAAGATGTATAAATAAAGAGCTTGCGAAATTAGAGGCAGGGACAAATGAGAAACATGGAAGAAATAAAGTGATTGTGACAGCGAAAAAGGAGGCGAATAAAAATGAAGGAAAGATGAGAAAAGGGAGAAGTAGAGTGAGAGACAAAAGACTATATAAGAGAGAGAGAGAGAGAGAGAGAGGAGAGAGAGAGAGAGAGAGAGAGAGAGAGAGAGAGAGAGAGAGAGAGAGAGAGAGAGAGAGAGAGAGAGAGAGAGAGAGAGAGAGAGAGAGAGAGAGAGAGAGAGAGAGAGAGAGAGGAGAGAGAGAGAGAGAGGAAAGGAAGGAGGAGGCGGGAAGGTAATGGAATGAAACGGTGAAAACAATTAAGAGAATGGAAGCAGACAAATATTGAGCCAGAATACAACAGGAACAAAACAAGTAATTGGAGGAAGACAAAGAAAGTGGTGACAGAGAGAGAGAGAGAGAGAGAGAGAGAGAGAGAGAGAGAGAGAGAGAGAGAGAGAGAGAGAGAGAGAGAGAGAGAGAGAGAGAGATATTGAGAGAGAGTAGCAAGATAGGAAGACTGAATGAACAAGCAAAGAAAGGGAAAATTAAGGAATACGCGACATGATGAGGTAAAGCAATAAATCAATAGATGGATTTGCAGAAAGATCGAAAAATACGTAGATTGACAGATGGATGGATTGATATATAGAGATAGACAAATCTAGACAGATCGAACAACTGATAGATAGATCGGCAGGTAAATAGAGAGACGGAAGAGTGAAAGTTTCTAAAAAAAAAAAGAGAAAAAAAAAAATCCAAAAGATCCATCTAATCCAGGACACGAGAACTTCTTCACGAACTTTTGTGAGAATTTATTGACAATACTTAGCAAGCTTTCGTTCCCTTGTGTTTTCCTCTGATGCTCCTGATTGATACTGTACAAGGGGCCAGTGGTTCTGAGTGGCTGAGTGGTGTACAAGGGGCCTGTGGTTCTGAGTGGCGTATGAGTATCACACTGTAACTATATAAATGCAATATGAAAAATAAAGTTGGTAAAGTTAGAGACATGACGTGGACGGTTTGCTGTTGTTGGATGTAGCCTACAGTCACTACCAAAGGTTTAGGTATATATTCCCATCCCAAGTATAATATTAAACCATTGAATCAGAACCAGTGATTCTGAAGCAGCTCACACATATATACTTTTTTCTGTCAACAAATGTGTCAGATATTCATTAGTTCAGAGTAACTTAGAAATTTTCGGTGACTGTCCCAAAGATGAATGTTCTTTAGTGTATAATTGTAATAATGTTTACATGGAATACTGAGGATGTGTTGCATAAATCCTAATACTCTTTTTCATAACAACGGTACTTCAGCATTGCATCACAATGTCAAGTCAGGTCAATATTTTTTGTGACGTGTGGAAATTATTGGCCACGACTGTGCATACTCCAGCACACAAATCACCCAATTAAAACAGTGATGGCAACAGCGAGGATGCTTTATGACAGTCGGTGGGTTTTATGATACACGGATGACACTTATACGAGCCTATAAATTTTACACCGTCCCTCCGTCATACGGTGTAAATACAATTTTTTTTTTTTATTATTGTTTTACCTCTGGATATAATAATTCTACCCTTTATCCTGGCACTGAGTAATCTCGGGTATCAGTAACATACAGATCTCAAGTAGGATAGTTAATGTCGAAGTTGATGGTAGTATTAAAAGAAATAAAATGTGATTAATACAACCAGTGAAAAATATATGAGGTACCATGTTTAAAGCATGATAAAAATGCAAGCAAAGAGTAGTAGAAATATTCAAGATTTATATGGTATAATAATGATAACTGTAAATTATTCTAACCCTAAAAGATTTAATTAAGCCCTGCGAGAAATAAACCCAAGGATTTAGAGAAAGATACAATCCTTAAGAAATGCAAGCCCTGGGGAGAGTTACAAAGCTACCCAGGAGGAAGCCCAGGCTGTTAACAACCCAGAAAGACCAGCAAACTCTGACCTCACGTCCGCAAAGTGAGTTTCTGGGAGGTGAGAGTGAAAGTAGGTTTATCTTTCTTCGTAACTCTTTTCTTCTTCGCTGGATCTTCTTTTTCTTTCCTAATTGTTCTTCTTCTCAATACATTTTTATTTTAATCTTTATCCTTTATTAGTACTGATCTTACTGATAGTACTTAGCTGGATCTTCTTTTTCTTTCCTAATTGTTCTTCTTCTCAATACATTTTTATTTTAATTTTTATCCTTTATTAGTACTGATCATTGTATACATCCACAGACAACGTTTAAGAAAATCACGTACAGTATTCTTTCAATATATTATGTGGCTTCCATAATAATTTAGCAACCATTAAAGAACATTTAATAATATTTGTGTAATATGAATTCCACATATTCACTGACTGATTTGTACTAGCGTCATATCTATATAAATAAATAGTATATATATATATATCACAAACTCAAATTTCTTCCCCTATAATCATCTCCCTGCTACCAGACCGCTCTGACATCTCTCATCTCTATATTCTAGATTTAGGATTGGAAATTTTCCGCTCCCTCATTTTTTATGGTTCGGTTATTCACCCTAACTGATGACGAAAGAGAATTTTTCTGCTCCCTGAATATCAGAGTAGGTTTCATTTGCTACTGTATTTCTCCCTGAACAATTTCTGAAAAGGAATTATTTCGCCGATCTAAAGCTTGTATGCCGAGTAAAACCAAAGATGATATGAGAGAAACTGCGAAAGTATATAATATATACCTTATGCTATTGGCTGACGGGATTTTCTGGTGTACGAGGTGCTATCTGCTGTAGCTGTAGCAGATGGTGTCATACCACATATACACACATACCACGGAGAGGCACTTCTTTTTCCAGCTGAAATGAGATCCAATGTTATATACAGCGGTGAACATTCAACACTCAACACAGGCTCAGGATCAATTCGTTATCAAGTTTGTTCAGATTGACTTATACATCACGACATACAGACGAGACTCCTCCACAGATATGAGGAATCGTATATAATAATGGGATCGCCGAAAATCCAGAAATGTTGTGTGTTTACATGCAAATATATTTAATCCTGTACGTTCGCTCGTTCAAACCTTTTATCCAGGCACTGAAAATATCATATCCTAGAAATATACCAAACTACACTATAGATTGTAACAACTTTTTCATCTTTACTTTTGGTCCATTATGCATACACTATTTTTCATTCCTCCACCTCTCCTTTCTTTTACCCGCCTCCCTTTTCTCATATTCCCTTCAATCTCCTTCCAACCCTTCCTTTTCTTTTTATTTATCATCCACTGTACTGTATATTCTTTTCTCTTTGTGCTACGCTCCCCTACCTTACATTTCCTCTCCCCTATCATACCACCCTTTTATTCTCTTTCTCCTTCGCTTTCTTCCCTCCCTTAATCCTCTCTCTCTCATGCCTTAGCTCCTCCTTCTTCCTGCCTTCCTTCCTTGCCCTATTGTTTTTTTTTTCTTGTCTTATCACCTTAGCTTTCCTCGTCGGATCTTCCACGTGTAACATTCTCCTTCCTTCTCCTCCTTTAGCCTTTATCTCATGAACAAGGTGAACACACACACACACACACACACACACACACACACACACACACACACACACACACACACACACACACACACACACACACACACACACACACACACACACACACACGCACACACACACACACTCAAGATTCAGTAGTCTTACGCTCTCAGTCTGGCTGCGTCCCTACTTTGTCTTCTCTTTTTCCCTCTTCTTCTTTCCTCTATATTTTTCTTCACCCTCCCATAAATTTAGCTTCTTGTGATACTTACAGCATTCTAATTAATTTTTTATACTGTATTCTTTGGCTGGAACTTTCTAATTTGACGCTAATCATTACGAATCTTCCTTAATCGTAAGATTTAACTCCAAAATGTTTCGTACTGTTAAATCGTGCCAATCATATTAGAGTGAAAATTATCACTTATATAATTTTTATCACGTTATGACAAGAACAGAGTGGAAACATTTGGTGGGAAACACAGGGTTGTACACAAGCATAATGTACTTAAAGAGTTTTTAATCGCCTTGAGAATTTCACGTAAGGAAAAATATCATGTAGATAGTTTGCCTCGCGAGACTCTCCTGATCGTATGTCTATCGTTGAACTTAATCAAGAAGTAGTGAACCGCGAGGTGGCAAACTTGTGTGTCAGAGATGGAATCAAGAGTTCTTCTCACAACTCTGCTCTTCACACACTGCGCAATTTCTGGAGCGTGACGTAACTTGTGTCCCTGACCGTACACTTGCCTGCACTTCCTCGTTACCCTCCTAGCCCTGTCAGTCTTCTCCCTCTGTAAAGTTTAATAGTAAAGGAGAATGAAGAGCGTGTATTGCTGTGTTCACATAACTTACACGTATAAGTTACAGTGTATATCATTTCTCCTTCAAGGTATCCTTACCACTGGAGTATGCATAATTATATACTTTTACGAAGGACGAATGGAGCTTCATCCATTATTACATCTTCAACTGAATATCAAGATCATCATGAAATGCAGATTAGAAAATGAAGGTAATCATTTCACATATGCATTGTACATTTGCTTGGCTAACTTTGAGTGCAGTGCGTGTATGTACCGTTGGGGTCAGAGTTCTGCAACCTACTGTACAGACACACAACTGACACACAACAATAGACGTGGTATGCAGCCCTTGTTCTGTCGCATGCACACTTATTTACAGATGGCGTGACGGCCTCCAAACCCCTAAAGTTAAAACCATCCCTACCCTCATGACCTCACCAACCCATGCACACGCACACACCAGAGAAATGAGGCGTTTGTGGGCGAGGATCATGGGGTAGTGAGGGAGAATGGGTGAGGAGGATGGTAGTGGTTTGGTGGTGGAGTGACATTTGTGGATGTCGGCAGTGTACACAACTTCAAAACAAAGTGGAGCAACTCCTTGTCACGAGTCAGTAATAGGTCGTGGGAATTGGAGGAGTGGTGGGTGTTGCAGAATATTATTTTGTTAATGATGTCTGATGTGACGGTGGGGTGTCTCTCTCGTGCATGATTAATTCTACTGCGTGTGTTATGTCTTGTTTTATGCGTCGGCACTGCAGCTCTCTGGTGCACTTGTTGAGTCATAAAGCTTTAAAATGCTCTATGAAATTATCATTCAACATGATGAAAGCTAACATTGCAAAATATGTTTATTTGAACCGTGAAAAGACTGTGGTATAGTCGTCGGGACTCATCACCATCGGTCGTGTTTGTTCGTGAGAATATTTACATCTTTCTTTCAAAGTATATGCAAAAAATGTGAGTATCTTTTTAGACTACACAGGCGAATACAGATTCGTGAAATTCCTATATGATAGGAACATAGACTGCAACAGTGTAAAGAAGCTCAGCAAGCCCGATGACACTCTCCCTGAATACGGTCTCGTGTAAGGACAAGCTTTCTGGTTTTATTTTCTCTTCACCGTCCAACAACTTCCGACAAGCGAGGTTGAGCATGGGGACCACACGGGCGAACCGACGTTTAAGCTCTGGAACAAGTGATCAACAAGAAGGGGTACAGTTGGTGGCAAGACTCACTTCAATTCTGGGTTATATTAAAAGAGTTCTGTCGTTCGTTCAGAGTGTTTACACATATTATCTGTAGAAATAATGGAATACTTATTACAGAGGGAAAATTTATATGCTACTTATATGTATATTGCTCAATGTTTTTCTTCTGAAACTTAAAGAAATATCAGCACAGTATAATATAAGTGGAATATATATGATTACAATTTATGAAGTATGTCGGATAGAAGTACATAATCATGTAACCCCTCAGAAAAGGTTTTATAAAGACCGGTCTCCTTTTAGATTGATGGTGAATTCCGAAATACATTGGGTTGGGAGTCTACAATAATTCCTGTAAAAAGTGTATATATGTCATAACTTTAGTGTTCAGAGTCACAGATATTAGGCATTACATCTCAATCTCGACTTCACGTGGATCTCAGAGTGGACCAGGAGAGGCGGCAGCAGCAGAACTTTTGTCGGTGACTGTGCTGACTTCCGACGACTTGTCATTTAGGAAAAACAACGCCGGGAACGATGTCGAAGCCGCACTGACATACTAGGAACCCGGGACCTCGTTTCCTCGTGTCGAGTACATGTTTCGGGGGGGAAAGAACAGCCGTATTCCCTGACACTATATCCCCTCACGATAACCTTTACAATCACTGCAACAACCAGGGTAATTCCATCTCTCTCTCTCTCTCTCTTTCTCTCTCTCCCTCTCTCTCTCTGTCTGTCTCTCTCTGTGGCTGTATCTCTCTGTCTCTCTCTTTCTCTCTCAAACACATTTTTTTAGATTAACTACAAAACTGAAATGATAAAAATCGATTGGATGTTCATTTTATTCTCTGGTGTCTGAATCCGTCCTTTACAAAGTGAGACGAAAAATCAAGAACCCGATCCTGCTAAACTGGAAAATAACTGACCATTGAATAAAAAAATAAATAAAACATTCTAAACTAATGTGTCGCCACTACACATCCTTTACCCACGCACAAGAACGGCGACACCCACGCCAGAAAGGACGGTAAAATGCAGTCGTCGAAGTGGAGATTAGCGCCGATTCCTACAGCTTTGGCAGGATATTGAACTGAGAATCGTAATATCATGAGTACGGATAATCCACTCATGCTCAGGGGATACGCATTACTGACTCACCTTTTCATCAATTAAGCACATACCCTCACTAACTAACACCATCCACTTTTGGCACATGGTATAATTATACTTTTAAGGGGGTGCGGGAATAGGGGGACAGGCTTGGGATGGGTTTAGGAGGGTGCGGGAATAGGGGGACAGGCTTGGAGTGGGTTTAGGAGGGTGCGGGAATAGGGGGACATGCTTGGGGTGGGTTTAGGGGGGTGCGGGAATAGGGGGACAGGCTTGGGGTGGGTTAGGAGGGTGCGGGAATAGGGGACAGGCTTTCTACACCCCCCACCCACCACCCCAAGCCTGTCCCCCTACTCCCGCACCCCCCCAACCCACCCACCCTAAGCCTGTCCCCCAATTCCCACACACCTTTAAGGAATAATTACGAAGCACCAATCGAACTGACTGATGCATGGAAGTACAGACAATAATAAGCCTTAAGCCTCACACACACAACAACACAGGGAGAAATACAATGACACCAGCCATATTTTTTTTTATCCCGGATCACGTATCTCGTCTCTTTTCTGTGTGTGTATATATTCCGACAGCTGTTGGTTTGCAATATTTTCGTCTGTATTTTCTCATGTTCAACCTGCACGTTTTGTTGCCCTTTTTTTTATACGGATTCAGATGATTATTTTTTTTTTTTTTGGCAACGAGTATCTATTTCGAACAATTTTTTCCCCATTGTTTTCATGAAAGTAAAAAATATTGAAAATGAAGAGTAAAGAAATAAACATACAAAAATAAAAAAAACTTTTCCACATAATAATAATGCAGTTATTATAATCATTTTGCCGACGACGCTATTTCGTACACTGCCACTATGATATAACGTAAACAACCTTGACACAATTATCACCAGACATAGGCTAGGCTACTCCCAGACATATACTCTATATATACAATTTACAAACACAAATATTTAACTTTCCTCACAATGTACACGAGTTAATTAGTTTTGCCTCGCGTGGCTTCGACTTCAGTTATGAGAGAGAAAACAGAACTTGCAAATACGGAAAGCAATACGAAAAAATTAATGTAGACACGAAAGCCAGGATGCATCGGTATTATTTAAACACCAGTGCAATGTAGAATGATAGTGTACTTATAGTGTACTGTCAGCCTCATTCATTACTAATTTTACACTGTAGGCTTTTCTTGGTATCCAGTCTATGTTTATGCAGAATTTAAAGAAGTAGGGAAGACTTGATATCACACAATGCTTTCTTAAATCAATGTCCCTGATGACAATGTGTTCATCTTAAATCAATGTTTCTGACTACAATGTGTTCATAATTAAAGCTGGTTTAATACTTTAAACAATAAACCATAATTTTTAATATATCCCCTTAATGTTAATGTCTGGCACTATTACACAAAGGTTCAGAGTGTAAGATATTTAAGAAGGGAAATGCTTCATTTATTAAAAAGTGTGTTAAAGGAAAACATAATTTATAGTTGATGAAAACAGTAATTTTAGAAAGTCATTCAAGTTATTGTGGAGAGCCTGGTTTGTGATTTGATAAAATGGATTGCTGGGCAACATAGAAAACCAAGGTAAATGAATAGTTTTACACATGCATATGTTTTCCTGCTTTTATTTGCCCAGTGAAACTTTTAGGCCCGTATTTAATGCTTACAATAGCCTGGCTGTGGCAATTAAAAGTTCAGATACTCTGTGGACCACAAACACCACACTGCCAACACCACCCCCACACCACACTGCCAACACCACCCACACACCACACTGCCAACACCACCCACACCACACTGCCAACACCTCCCACACCACACTGCCACCATACCACACTACCCTTCTTCCACCACTCTAATCAACCACCACACATTTCTTCCACCACGCTGCTATATCTACCACCACAAAGCTATGTAAGCCATTGTACTGATACATCTGCCACTGTTATGTCTACCACCACATTCTGTCCGGCTACATCTGCCACCACACTCCTCTCTCTGCCACTACACTCCTGCAGGCGGTCCTATTTTCCCCTCCAGCACCAACAATAATTAAAGAGAGGACCACCAAACTGGCTGCCAGGGTGGGTAGGAGAGGGAAGTGTGTGTGTGTGAGGGAGAGGAGGAGAGAGGGTGAGGGAGAGGAGGAGAGAGGGTGAGGGAGAGGAGGGGTGAGGGAGAGGAGGAGAGAGAGTGAGGGAGAGGAGGAGAGAGGGTGAGGGAGAGGAGGAGAGAGGGTGAGGGAGAGGAGGAGAGAGGGTGAGGGAGAGGAGGAGAGAGGGTGAGGGAGAGGAGGAGAGAGGGTGAGGGAGAGAGAGGGAGAGAAGGGGAGAGGCCTGGAGTGCTGCGAGGTGTTTAATTTAGCACGTGAGCACCAAGGAAGGAGCTCCGGGATGCCTGGAAGACGCTGGGGGCGGTGACGGAGGAGGGGGAAGAGCAGGGAAAGGGGAGGGGCAGGGAAAGGGAGTGAGGAAGGGAGGGGCAGGGAAAGGGAGTGAAGAAGGGAGGGGCAGGGAAGGAGAATGGGGAAAGGAGGGGAGAGTAGCGGTGGCGTTGGATCGAAGGGAGGGGATGTGAAAGGGAGTGTAAAGAGCTGACGAAGTGAGTATAGAATTACATAGGAAAGGGAAAGGTAAAGGAATGGGAGGAAGAAGATCAGGGAAATGAGAGGGAACGGGAAAGGAGATTGAACAAGAAAGGAGAGAGAACAAGAAAGGAGAGGGAACGAGAAAAGAGAGGGAACAAGAAAGGAGAGAGAACAAGAAAGGAGAGGGAACGAGAAAAGAGAGGGAACAAGAAAGGAGAGGGAACGAGAAAGGAGAAGGAACGAGAAAGGATAGGGAACGAGAAAGGAAGACAAATGAAACAACAAAAGGAAAGGGAAAAGGGATATTTTAATCATAATAGCAGACTTTTTTTTTTAACCGACTGATGCTACAACACACTCAGCCAGCAAAGTTTCAATCATGTTATCAGTCTATCGTGTTTGAGAAGGATTGGGGAGTTTCTAATAGTTTAAGTACCGTATATACTAATTCTAATATTCACTGAGAGAGGAGTTAACGCATAAGTTGTCCCGAACTGCATAATATCCTTTGGTGGATTCCTTTCATCAACATAATGTGGAAATTTAGTGGAATACGTTTCAGTCTCAACTCTGTTTGTGGTTCTTTCGCACAAAAGTTTAGAAATATTACGACTGTACTAATAGGCTTTATGCGTTTACCAAAGGACAGGAAAAAAGAGAGAGATTGAGACAAAGAGTATGAGACAGTAACAGAATCATACAGAATGACAGAAACACAGACAGAAATAGACAGAAGTAAAGAGATAGAGAGGAAATAAGAAAGGGAGACAGAGACATAGACAGAGAAAGGAAGACAACAACTGAATCAGCGACACACACAGACACACATATATATATATACGACTTACAAATTGCCACCAAACTCCAGAGAGAAACCTTAAGCCATATAACGAGAGATACAACAACCCCCCAAGATCCACCGATTCGAACCCCCTTACAGAGTACAGCCTTAGCCCCCCACTCACCCATCCTGTCCCCCTCCTCTTATTACACCCCCACACCCCCACCCCCACCCCTAGTTCTACCAGTCGAAACACTCAACAGTACTTCCTTCCGTCCTTCATCTCAACATATGTGGGGAGTAAAGTTTAATTGCTTGTTTTTCAGACCCACGATAACTACATCACAAGTTTATATCATTCTCGTCGGGGAGTAAATTAAACTGAGAGCGGGACCTACAGAGGCTTAAGTTCCTGAGGGAGTTTGTGGATGAGAGCAAATCTTTCCTTTTGGTTCTCATTTGCCCCGTTCTCAGGACCGTGTAAGTTGGGCGATGGAAGGAATATATTTATGGGAGGGGGGAAAATAATGTGACGTAGGATTAATGCACTACAGTAGACCAGAGAGAGAGAGGGACAGCGGATATGAATGAGTCTGGGAGGATATAATAAGGAAGGAATTGGGCTAAAACGAAAGTACGTACACAATGCCCTGTGCGTGTACGTGTGCGTGAGTGTGTGTGTGTGTGTGCTTGTGAGAGAGAGAGAGAGCGAGTATGAATATTTAGGAGGCTTAGAGAAGCAAGGGATACAACGAGAAAAGACAAGGGAAGGGGAGGAAGGATCACGTACTATCTTGCACAAAACTCCTGTCGCCCCTCCTGGCTTCTCTCTCAATGCACTGACCTTATGAATCAGTCTCTTGAATTCTAAGTAGCAGACCGTGATGGCACTAAAGGGGAAGGGTCATCCACGCCCGCCTGTTGCTGGCATGGGAATCACCTATACAGAGAGAATAAATACAGAGAAGCTGGGACGGTGGTGATGGGACGCGTGTGCAGGATAGTGTATGTATAGGCTATCCAAACTGAGAAAAAATAAGGTGCACCGAGTTGTCTTTATTTCTCATGAGGAATATGGAGTACATACATTATTATATTTCTTTAGACATACATGATCAACATTGTATTACATTTACCTTCCAGTGATGAAGTTCTCTTGTACTTAAGGTATATACTTAATTTGAAAAGCACAGCCTTCTTTCTTCAAGACCATACGATTTATTGAAACATCTAAAGGGGTTAAAGCATAAGGGAGGTAAAAGAGACTAGATTATATACTACAATCTAAATGACGATTATAAATGACGATAAATAAAGGAGGAGAAAGAATCAAAGGCTACAGGACTTAATGTGGGATTTTCTTAGTATTAGACTCCATTATGATTATCCACAATTATCCAGATCTAGGGGAACGAGCCTAAAAGTGTTAATAAGGTGCAGTGTATAAAGAGCCAGAGAGGAAACACACACATCCGGAATGGTACAATGTGTGGTGTTCAGCTACCCTTCCTCCCTGCGTCACCAGCCAAGTCACTGGGGTCAGCAGGCCTTCCTTGTCCAATAATAACGGGGACTGGGAGGGGGCGTGACGGACGGCAGACAATGAGGGCTTATTACCAGATCTGATACGTGGTGTGACGGGGCCAGGAAGAGAAGAGGGGAGCCGGCATAGAGACAAGAAAGATGATGGATATTATGTCCTGGTCGACAATACAGTAATGAGAGTGGAAGCGGGAGAGTTGTATACAGTAGAGAGAGACAAGGGATAGGGAAAGTTTTAATGAGGGATATATGTATGGTAAGAAACAGAAACCTGGTAATAGACAAACATATTAAATGAGAGAGAAAATAAAAAGACCTGAGAGAGAGAGGAAGAAAGGAGAGATAATAAAACGGGTTACAAGATGAAAAGTAAGACACAGAAGGTAGTTTGGGAAAGATCCAGGATATATTACCGGAAGCAAGAGTGGGAGAAGGGAAGAGACGAAAGAAAATAAAATCAGGGAGGAGAGCACGAGTGGATGGAGAGAGTGACAGTGGTGTGTGTTGGCGTGGAGATAGATTGGGATGGAGGGCCGGTTGAGGGGTTTGTGTGGCCGTGGGGAGAGAATCAGATATAAATAGATAGATAGAGATAGTAGATAGAGAGAGAGAAAAAAAGAAAGAGAGAGGGAAAGATAGATAAAGAGAGAGAGAGAGAGAGAGAGTGATTTATCTCTATTTTTCGAATCCTTTTCTCTTACACAGACAATAAGTAAAAAGGTCATATCGACTGTATCATACCAACCAATATGACGGAAATCAAGGCATCTCCAAGGCCCACTTACGTCTAGAGTACCACAATAATAGAAAGATATTGTATAGAGTTTGAACGGATATAATATTGGTTGGTAAGGAGATACATGAACAAATATAATACTGTATCATTTCACACACATTGGTTTTTACTGTTTATACGAAATTAAAATTAGTTGACTTAGTCGATATTAAGGAATTCTGGTGTACTTTTTGCACATCAATATTTGTACAAACATGAGAGTTATTGATGTAAGTTCAACACAGCATTCCGTTTAATGAACCGTTTCTGTTTGTTTACATATATCAGTGCCGAATGAGCCATGACCAACGTACACAGTATTCAGGCACCACCCATACTGATTATATGTACACACACACACAGACACAGACACAGACACACACATACACACAGACACACACATACACACAGACACACAAACACACACACACACACAAATAGACTAATATGGACTAATCTTATGTACAGTAACTTCACTAGAATTTGTTCATCAAAGTGAAGCTCCTGCATATGATAAGCCTTAGTGAATTGATACAAACTTCAGAGATCTAGGCAATATTTTGGTCCGGTATTCACAAAACATCATGAGTTTGGACTTGTAAGTATGTTTGCATTTCTGACCTCACCATAGTGGTCCAGGATCATTACGAAGCAGTGATTGATTTTACTATTCTATTTATATGAGCAGTTGTTATGATTTTAAAAGTAGTATCAGGTAGCCTACTAGTCCTCGTATTGAAGGGATACTTACGAATAAAAACTTAAGTTAAGAGTGAACATTTCTTCTGTGAATAAGGGCCCTGGGGTATCAAAGAAACCTCGTACTGGTTATAGAGAACTGAGTGACCGACTTGTTGCTTCAGACGAGTTTTAACTGGGGTAGGTAAATCTGCAGCCTGATAGCCGCCACTTAAATGTAATAGCGACAGATTCATGAACGAACTACGAATATTGAGGGTAATGGGTACTACTTATATGCATGTTTAGGGCTTCCGGAACAGGTGATTCTAAAGGATTATTGATTATGCGTTTTGTTGCTTACCTACTTCCTCTGGTAAACTGTCCAATTATGTTATAAACCACCTCACTCACCTACTAGAGAAACCCGATAGAGAAAATCATTGCTTGTATGTGTTGATTACAAATTATCGTACACACACACACACGCACGCACATTACCATGGTTATTCCTCTGACTGTGTGAATGAGGAAAGAATTATGTGATACTAATTCATTCAGATTACGGTTTCAGGATTTGTACACCCAAGTATTATCCCACTGAATGAGAGCCAAACACAATACCTTCCAAGATCCAGTAAGCAAAAGAATGAATGGGTACGTTTTCCAACCCAGAGGTGTGAAATAGTTTCCTACTCAGTCCACAAATGATGCGTAAACACACCAATTTTCGAAGGAAGTGGAAATGAGAAGGAACCGAAATCAAAGAGAGAAAATTGAGACTGTCGATTGTGCCAATATTTCACCCGGGGCTGCAAAAGGTTGGATGCTTAAAGGGTGTTCATATTTTCTAACAGGACGACACATTCAGGGGGAAGTTCTAGTATGGTATATCCGGAGCAATTGATTCCTCCAAACTATTCCAGGCAACAGGATACCATTATTTTTTTTCAATTGGGTCTGTTTCCTGGCATACTTTGGAGGAATGAAGGCACTCCAACGTACCAAAAGAGAATTACCACATTAAGGGGGTAGCATCTTCTGTGTCTGTATCTTTTCTTATTGATGTGGGGTCGATGGTTTTGGTCAGTCTTTCTCCACACAGCTCGGTTCTGTATATTATTATTATGTCTTCCCTCGTCAAGCCCTTCGCCCTCAAGTCGTCATTTACATCTTCCATCCACCTCCGTCTTGGTCTTCCCCTTCTTCTACTTCCATGTACTGTACCTCCATCTCCAATATTCATTTCCCAAAATAATCCTCTTTGACTCTTATCACATGGCCTTACTACTTTAATCTTCTTTACTGTAGTTTCTTTGATATCTCCCCTAACTTTGTCCTTTCTCTAATTGTTTCATTCCTTATTTTTATCTATTTGGTCATTTCACACATCATATCTCTACATTCTAATCTCTGCCACATCCAACTTTTTCTCCCGTGTTGTCTTTACTGGCCATGCAGGCTTCAGCACCTTACATCATTGCTGGTCCTACAACTGTTGTCTTATACATCTTCCCTTTTACCTCAACATTTAGTTTTCTATCGCACAGCACTCCCGAGACCTTCCTCCAATTCATCCAACCAGACTGTACTCTGTGTGTAATTTCGACATCCAGCTCCCCATCTTCGGTTACCATCGATTTTGGTTAGAATAGTAGTGATATATCTTGAGCAACTCATTCCTCAAAACTATTCCTAGTAACAGACCACCATTATAATTGATAATTAATCTGATCCTGTTTCCTGACATACTTTGGAGAAATTACGGCACTCCAATGTACCAAAAATATACAATCCCTTTAAAGGTGTAATCTGTTATGGACAAACTGAAATATACTCAATCCCCTAAACAATGCAATTAAACATGTTTTCTATTCGTACACTGATGGTCTGTTAAATGACATCTCGTAGGATGGAATATTTAGTGCTTTACAATTAGCAGCTTACAGATTATCTGCAATAATCCAGTTAACTACAACCATTTATGACAAATAAATGACTTAACAATGGTATTATTTAAAGCAGTTAGTGTTACAGGTGTGGACAATTCTGTGTATATATTTAAACAGCAGTGAATCTAATTAACAAGACATTTCCCCACCATAGTAAGCGTTTCCTCATCTGTAACTCTAAAAAGATAAACACTACATAATTTTTATACTACATACACTACATATACTACAACAGTAAAAAAATTGAACATACATACCACTTGGTGTATCACATTTATTTGTGTGTGCAGGAATGGTTGTGACACTATGAATATTACTGCACACACTCATGTAACCCAGTGCTAAAATTACACTGCTAAATAAATTCCTTGCGAATATAATGTGTCCTTCTCACACAAAATCTTACTCCATTATAAAGAAAGGAAGAGAACACTGTGGCACATAGAGTGTAATTATTTAAACATGCATTGTGAAGAAGAGCCACGCACAATGACAATTATATGACCGTGAAATTATTAAATTTACCGGCATCTATGTACATTGCCACATACTTGCCTATGGATCGCATGTTCGCACACAATATTCAGGCTCATAAATGTACACACATGCACACGCAGGTCTACTTACAGAATTTACAGTCAAGCAATGGTTATGTACAAAGCCTAGAACATATAAATGAGCAAAAACACAAGCTCCACATACAGTAAATTTAATTTTATTCTATTAATGGAGGTGTAATATGTAATGTACAGTATAATCTTAAAATATTTCACTTATCAATTCTCCAGCCTTCATGTTGTTCCGTATACATTAGTTACACAGGAATGCCTAGACACATACGGTACCAGTAATTCACAAGTCAAGGGCAGGGAGCATATTGGCAAACTAATCCACGGGGCAGCGAAGTTGCATTTGGGAAGCAGCCGTGCGTTCCCTTCCTTGCTGTCGGTCACCCCTCTCGGTCGGCCCCCTCAATATAGACGTTTAGATTTCAACGATCGACCGCGGCTCGCTAAGTTCCTCTCGTTGCCTGGGTCACGCTCCCTGGGTCCTTGGAGACTAGACGGCCAATACGGGAGACCGGGGTGTGGAGAGATAAATATTGGCAGCTGTGGTAATGGGTTTGGTGGAGACAGTGACTGCAGGTGAGATCGTTGCTGTGGTGGGTGGGTGAGTGGTGGTGGTGACAGCTGGGGTAGAGGATGGGAAGGGAGAGTGAAAGGATATTAGGTGAAGACAGACGAGACGAGAGATGAGGAACGATTAATGGTGTACATTTAACTGTAGACACTGAAGGAGAGAGGAAAGATTACAATTGCACGGAAGAGAGGAGACGGAGGTACAAAAACAATATAAAGAAGGATGAAGAATGAAGGAAGAAAATTAGCAGAAAAGCAAGAGGAGAGATGAAATATAATGAAAGACAAAAAGTCGATTGGACAAGGAGTAAGTAGGACAGAGAAAAAGGAAAGTGACTCTGAAAGTGAAAAATGAAAAATAGTTGAGTGTGCAAGAAATTCCGGAGGACAAGATGGGAGAAGCAGAAATATGAGACAGAGGGAGAGGGAGAGGGAGAGCAGGAGGAGGGAGGAATGGAGACCAGAAAAAACCCTTGATAAAAACAATACAGATGATAAATAGGAAAACATCAAAGGAATAATTTAAAGAGAAGTATTGAGCTTGTAAGAATGGGGAACAAATTCATAGCAAAGCAACAACATTGGGAGAGGTTTATATAGTGAATTATTTGGTGAATGTGGTGAGGAAAAATGAAAGACAGAAGGCTCGCAGAAAAAGAAGAAAAAATAAGGTAAGATGAAACATATCAACGAAGGAGAAAAAGTATATGAATATAGGAACAAAATGTAAGGGGAGATCTGGACAAGGCATGACTAAAGCTTAAACTGATCAGCAAGGTGGCGGGGAGATAAACACAAAAACAGACTCATTAAGTAATAGTTAAGAAGGGAAAGAATTCATTGACGGCTTGGGAGGCTTGTCAATCCCTTCACATGGCTTCAGAAGACAGTCTATTATTCCATATGGTCTGTTACGCAGCTCAGTTTAAGGAAATCAGAAGCCACAAACCATACCAAACTATACTTCCCTTGTAATTATAATCGTGTAATTTTGGATAGAATGGAATAGAAAAACATTTATACTTGTACAGCACACACCCTGCTGACAAAAGTGAACATATAGAATTATAACGTATTTATAAGTTAATGGCCTGCACTATGTTGCCCTTACTCAGTCATTCATACATTTCCAGCTTCCAGCCTTTGTCGTGCTTTTGTTTTACATCTCCATTATATCAGCCACTGACAGTTAAATAGCCTTAATTGTTTGCATGACAACGGCAAATTAACTTACCATGAAAGGCATATTTGTTTTTAAAAATCTCACACTGTTTGGAATGATTAACCAAGCTCACGATTTTGTATATAACTCGCTTTGACATTTAGATTTTTCTCGTCTGTGTCTATCATAAATCAAATATTTTCTGTGGCTGTTGGTAATCCAGCTCTGACCTTGAACTTTATAGTCAACTCATCAAACATTCGACTCAAAACTGCGACTGAAAATTGTCCGGTGTAATCTCGAGGGACGACCAACGTTTGCCTCACTGGTGCTGCTGTTGCTTCATACAGAACGGGTATTTCTTACTTCAAGCTTCATGCAGTCCTCTGTGGTCCTGTATATTTGTGCTGAACAGGAGGAAAATTCTTAGAGCCCGGAGGTATCTATCAGTGGAAGCGTTTCAGATGTGTAACTCCTGACAGATTCGTGACTATTTAGGAGGAGGAATAAATGTCTGACACAGGGATCAATGGGCAAGGAAGGATGAACCTAAAATATGCAGTGCCATGTATGCATGGTTGGCGTTTACCCGTTGATTAAAAAAAACATATATTCATTGTACGCATGTTTAAAAAGTAATGAATTAGACTTGTGTGTTCGAGGCGAGCGAATTAACGCATTGGATGAAGATTTATAAACAGACAGACTGACAGACATACAGGTGCAACATCGAGAACCACTCCGTCAGAGATACAGCCCCAATCTTGACGATGAGAGAGAGTCTAGTGTTACGAACGAGAGAATAATGGAGCTGTGGTATTGTAAGCGAGAGGGAGGGAGGGAGGGAGGAAGGAAGGGAAGAGACTATAGATGAAGGAGTAGGCACACTTTACTCCAATTCCTTGTTTTGGTACCTACTCAATGCTGACAATCTTTCCTTCCCATAAAGTTCGAGTCAGATGTACTAGCACAACAACACGAGGGTGATGCAAAAGATGTAGTAAAGATGTTGAGAAAGGGAAATGAAGGGATGATGGTCGTGCTGAGAGAAAGAGAGAGAGAGAGAAAGAAAGAGGTCAGGTGGTTGGTTACCGAGATGGGGAGAAAAATGGATGATATAGTCTCGTGAGAGTGATGGGAAAGAGGTAGTAAAAGTGTTGAAAGAGGGGGATGAAGGGATAATGGTGGTGTTGTGAAGAAGAAGAAGAAGAAGAAGAAGAAAAAGAAGAAGAAGAAAAAGAAGAAGAAGAAAAAGAAGAAGAGGTCAGGTGTCTGGTGGTCGCGTTGTGGAAGGGGAAAATAACAAGGACTGGTGGTAGTGGCTAGAGAGGGAAAAGGGGCCCTGGCAACACCCAGACACAACAACCAACACCCACACCTGCTCGACCCTAAAGTGTTGCTTCCCCAGGAGGGCCAGCTTGCATATTGATCCCAACTCTGGACTGTGACGATCCCCATCCATTTCCACAATCTCTCCTCGCAACTCCATCACGGTTCGTATATATAAAGCTGACGGCTCTTCCAGTGTGTTGCCTTCCACGCGCGTTATATGAAATTCGTCCTAATTTTGAAGGTCCAGTATTGAACGGCTGGCATTTAAGGGGTTTCTGAATTGGAGGATAGGTTAAATCATTTATATTCAATCACGTTTATTTTTTTATTTCTATCTCCATATATAAATGTTGTGTAGTCTTGAGGAAAAAGGCCTAAAATTGTAATGATACATTGACTTACATAATGGGGTTTCAAAGGAAATGGAAAATACTGGTTGTGCCAAAAAACAAATCCGATGCTGAAAGGTCTGTTGTGTTGCGTTGTTAGGGAATGTCGTGTCGGTATCCTGCATGTAGTTCGCTTTCCACGCCTGCTGTATGATATATCTCCGTCATTTTGCACGGAAATGAATTGGATGTTTCAACCCAAAATTTACACCCATTATTATAGGGCTAACAATCTACGTGTCATTACGGCCAGCAGTCCCTAATAAGAGCGGCAGATGGTAATGTTCTCGTTAGTATGGCTATTTTTCAACGTGAATTAATTTGTGTTTGCATTCCGATTGCACATCAGCCTCCACTGCACAATAATTCTGGCCGATGTTGGAGGCATAAAATTCTTCATTCCCGCTCCCTCCCAGCTGACACGTCGTCATGGCAACCCTCCCACGGGAAGCTTTTGCATCAGGGGAACAATGAATCTCCTGAGAGTCTTGTGTTATAGTTAGAAGAGCGGATGCTACTGGATCTTCCAAACTATTTAACACTCGTAGTGGGGGAGTCTGTGCCGCGCCATGTTTGCAGGAATCGTAGCCTACAATTCACCAACCACGTCGAAAGGTTCATAAAAAATTCAGATGGAAAGAGAGAGTAGTGGTTGTATGAGAAGTGACAGTACAAACACGAGTAAAGTGATGTACCAGCTCCCCCTCTATGGACTTAATATTATTGCTTCGGGTTAAAGCTTGGCATTCCTAGATTGAGAAGGGAGTTCGAAGTGTTGAGAGCAAAATACAAAGCATCCTATTTGTTGTTGTGAGAGTGTGAGAAATTGGTGGCACAGTGTTCTGAAAGGAAGGGAAGTGGGAGGGAGTGTTGTGAAATTGTGAAAGACAGGCAAGTCGTAATATAGTGAAGTGAGGCAAGACATGATGAGAGAGAGAGAGAGAGAGAGAGAGAGAGAGAGAGAGAGAGAGGTAGTGGTTCGGAGATGAGGGATGAGAATTGTTAGGGAGAGTGGGAGGATATGATGGTGTTGTGGGAGTCTGGCAACACTACGGTACAATTATTGCAACCACATGTATGTATGATTAAGAAAACAGTTTTATTTATATCTTAAGCTGTTCTCTTAACTATAAATGAGGTTACATAAAGGCAGGAGGAGGGGCCAATCTTGTACCCACGACTGTGCTTCAATGAGGTAGGATAGTGAGTGTGAAAATGAGGAGGCAAGGATAGTGGGATTGAGGTCAGAAGTCTTTGTTATGTAAATCAGTCGTTGTTTCTATAAGGGTAGATGTAGGTGGGTGGGATGGGCTCTTTAAGGCTCCCTACTAACTAGTCTGCATAGGGAACAAATGGAAGGGAAGGATGTGGAGGATCGATGAGTGAGATAAGAACAAAAGGAAATTAACTAAAGAGAATGAAAGGGAAGTAATTGAAGAGAATCGAATCGTGTGTTATGTGAGTTTCGATGGATGGAATTAAAAGAACTGGACTTCATTATTTGTTCTTCTATATAAAGATATGCGTTTGCTATCACATTCCGGATTAAATACCATTAACCTGCCGTAATTCAAACGTCCTGTTATAAAAGTTACTTGGCTGGTAATATATCACACATTCTTCAGTAATGAACCGAATATGCAAACCGTCATTAATAACACTCCCTCTTTTCAAAACTTTCTTTATCACCACCCATATATTATAATGTCGTACCTGTTATATTTAATATCACAGTGTCATCCATGTAAACAGAACCTTTTAATTCCATCCTACAAAGTATATCAATGATCAGATTCGTCTGTTTCTCTTTCTGATATAGCTGTGGTTAAAGGTAGCTATATATATATACAGTATATTCTTTATAACTTCCCTTTCTCTTCCATCAAACATGTGTCACAATCAGTCTTATTTACTGCACCATCTTTGTTTCCCTCAGCCAAATATCCGTCTTGTAAACACTATAATATCTAGCCTGCTGTTTTCTCCACCCATATAGCCGTCCTACTTCCACTGCTCAATCTCCCCTCCATCTTTCAACCCCCCCTAGAATAGCCAGGATACTCCCCTTCCCTCCTCCCCCCCCCCCTTCCCTCTCTCTCTCTCTCTCTCCGTCTCTCTCTCCATCTTCCATCACTCACTGTCCTTCTTCCTGTCTCATTAACTAACTCCAGCTCCAGTTACACTTCATCATTCACATCCTCTCAGATCCATTTCACCTTTCTACACGTCGCTTCCTCTCCCCTCAAATCATTTCTTACCTTTTCTTTATGGTCGGTCTCCTGTTATCCTGCTTTATATAAGTTTCTTCTTTTATCGTGTATATTATAACTTGATCACTCATTTCATCCTCTCAAATATTTATCATCTCTCCTTTTGCAAGTCTTTATCACACGCTTCCCCTTCCTTTCTCAACGTCTAATTCACTTGGGACTCCTTTCACTCAATCCTTTTTCTTCACCTCATGTCCACTTCCGATTCATTATTTCACATAACTCGGTTTTCCTCTTCTGATCTCACTCCTTTTTTACACCATGTTTTTTACACTCTTTCCCCTGCCTCCTCCTCCTTCCCCCTTTCCCTAATCATTTTATTCTTCCGATAGATCTCTCTTTCTTTCTCATTCCTTGTGCTGTCTTTCTTCCTTTCCCAGTTTCTCTCTCTTCCTTTTTCATTCTTTCTCTCATCTTTTTCCATTCTCTTCGCTCTCTTCTGGACGTACAGTACCTCTACCCAATAATACTGTACATACTGACGGCGTTATGATCGAACCTCCCTCAATGAACATCCTAGTTTTCATTCCCCAACAAGACCAATGCAGAGGAAATCAAATGGTGGCTCAAAGGAATGGCCTGACCCCGTTAACTTAAAAGCTGCATGGGCCTGAAAGCCTCCGTCCTGAACCACGACAAGCTACTGTACTAAGGCTGCCGTGTCTGGCTATTCAGGAAGGAACTTAGCACCGCCTCACTAACTCTCCAGTGACGGCCCCTTGCTTTCACTCTTCTTTATAGCACCAGGATTATGTTGTATGTATCTATCTATCCCTTTCAGCCGTGGGGTACATTTTGTGGAGAAAGTGCACGTGTAATGTTTATTGGATAGTCGCGAAGCCTGTATGTATGAAGTCAACGCCCACTATCTGGACTTTTGGCTCTTCATCTAGTGATTGTAAGGAATCTTTTGTGAGTAAATGAAAAAAAAAACACGCACAACTGATCGAGTCTGAAAATTCCTATGCTTGTGCACTCCCAAATAGAGTCGTAAGTCCAACCCACCAAATGTGCCCACATGTGTATTCTACTAAAGAAATTAGCAGCCTTACATAGGATCTACTCTCAATCCTGGTAGTATTAAGTGTGTGTACTGTAGTTTTGTCCTTTAAGTTAAGTTCAGTCTGCTATTTGGCGAAAGACGAGATTCCCAGTAATATCACACAACACGACTATACCCTTTCATTTTATTTTTATCACAAAGAGATATATAATTAAGTTGTTTTTTCCACACATACATATATTATCTGGTTGACCTCTTTTAATAGATCATTTTAATATTATACTGTCATCTACCCCAAGTACTCATGGTAAAGAGGCATTTCATTTCCTCTTTGTGTCAGCGGCTATATAATATTACATTTCCGTGTTCTAGGCAGTGTTACCGGCGGGATGAGCTGTACCAGTATACATCTGGGTATAGTAAAGAGAATTCAAACTTTCTAGCAATAAAACTCAGAGCATAAAAGTCATCAAACCGACTACACTTGAGGAACTCCTTGTACGTCCCCGAGTTGTTCGCTGGCTTTCGAGTTCAAATATCCGCTTACATCACCAGCCTCGGGTTTAATGCAAATCAGCCCCGAACATTTACCTTGGCCGCCACCACGGACAAGGCCACTAAGACAAACATTTAGGGCTTAATTATTCCATCCCGGATTACGTTCCTCCTGTCCTATATTATCCCACATGAACCTCATATCTCAGACCTCACATAACCTCACATCATACATACATGTCTCCTTACACCAAAAGTGATCCTCATACTTCACGCTACCCTCACACTTTATCCATCCTTTATATTCTACACTCTCCTCACTCTTCACATAGCTCTCAAACTCCACACTCCCCTCACCCTTCACATAGCCCTCATACTCTACAGATTCCATCACCCTTCACATAGCTCTCATACTCCACACTGCCCTCAATCTTCCTATAGTTCTCATACTCCACACACCCCTCGCTCTTCACATAGCCCTCATACTCTTCACTTCCTTCACCCTTCACATAGCTCTCATACTCCACACTCCCATCACTCTTTCACACATACCCAACTACTCCCTACCTTAATTCTTATTACCAGTACACATATATTTATCACATACACACCCCATTACCTTCCTTAAACATTAACCAAGTATATACATCATATTATTAAATTTATAATGTTACTCCAGGTTTCTTGTAAATCTATGTACCGTATTTATGAATTGTATATTATTCTCGGTTCCCTCTAGCAGTTCTATTCTTAATTAACAATAAGTAAAGTTATTTTTATCCGCTTGTGAATATAGAAGCACACTCTGCCAGTACAATACTATAAGCTTATATTTCTCATTTATGTTTATAAACGGCGTAGAGGAATTGCTGCTGTTTCAACGTTTAATTAGTTTTCTATTGCAATTTGTAACAAGTTGGAAGCAATTACACTAACGTGAAAAGTAACGTATGCACAAATTCATATGAATAAACCCAGAAGATTTATGCATATATTTGCAAAATTGCAAATTGGTACCACACACAACTAAATACTATCATTATTTACTCCACAAACGTATCTTCAACAGCGAGAATTCAATAAGAATGTGTGATAATGCAAAGGTATGTTCATACATTTATCTCTAATATATGTCTATTTCTGTGTAAGATGTTGGTGTCTATGTATGAAGGGTGGTTACTAATATTTATGTTTGCACACATTAATTAGTGGTCCGATGAATTTCATACAGAGCTCGTGGATTTATATATAAGCTTCAGTACGTTTGTGTGTCAAGGACAACAACAGGTAGAGTCGTGCTCAGGGAAGGTGTTCAGGCATTATACTGGATTATTGACCTTCACCTCAACTTTATATTTACAGTGAATTACATTTACTCTGCCTCCTTTCCTCGCTAATTACCATGGTAGGCCTAGCTTCATCAAGTTCAACCAGATAAAATGATATAAACTAATAATAATATTAATGAACACTATTTATAAAAAACCTAAAAAAAAAAATAATATAATAACGATAATGGCAGTTATACAATATGCAGAAATTAGGCACATAACAATAAAAACATTTCTGATACATAAATATGATCATGTCTTCAGCCAGCCTTACCTTAAATCTTATGGTTTCGTACCTGCAAAAGAAATATAACAATTACCTACTTTGTACATAAATGTTCATTCAAATAATTCTCATACCTATTACATGTTCCAATCTGTATATCCATCTAATCATTAAATTATT
This sequence comes from Petrolisthes manimaculis, assembly GCA_034508575.1. Lineage (NCBI taxonomy): Eukaryota > Metazoa > Arthropoda > Malacostraca > Decapoda > Porcellanidae > Petrolisthes > Petrolisthes manimaculis. The sequence continues at coordinate 212,895 of JAWZYT010003909.1, read as the reverse complement.
TTGAGGCAGTAGTCCTTATGTTAGCAAATTCCATGGTGCTGTACAATATAGTGATTATTTGTACTGCTATTGACTAGTGAATGAGTGCTCTAGACATAAAATCAGTCATACGAGTTCAATGGTTCTCAAAATGAAAGCACATATTACATAGGCAAGGATGGAGACAATTACAGTTACACTAATGACATTTACCTATGAACAATTGCAACAGTAAACATGAAAATTAACGATGCATGACTGACACGGAATATATGGGTGATTGTGGGGAGTGGGAACAGAAAGGTTTGGGAGGTCAGGGACAGTCAAGGAAGGTCAGACGAGGACGAGTGGGTGTGAAGGGAAAAGAAGATGGCTTGGCTGGAACAGTGCAGAGGTTTGGATGGTGGATGTGTTTCATGTTCCTTGGCCATTCTCGAGTTATACTTCAAAGCTTTGAGATTTGGTGACAGAACAGACTTGAACTGTACGTAAGACGTTTCCTTATCCCTACCAAGAGGGTATTACTTACAATAAATGCATTCTTTACTCTGAAATATCGTTCTCTAATCCCATCCACCATAAGCAAAATTCACTTTTACTTCGTTTGATTTTCTTCACTTAAAAATTTCTACAGGTATTCTAAAATAATTTCATTTTTGTAACCCCAGCATGATTTTTTTTTAAAGATTCAAGTTCCGATCATCAGAAAAAAAATATAGAGTGGAGTTGGTGTAATTCCAGTAAAAAAGTACTAAGGCTTATGTGTTGGGGAGTGTTATAAACGGGTGAGGGGAGGCGAGGGAACCGAGGTGAGCTGAAGCTTGCACACGCATAATGCTTTCACACACCAATACAATAACTTGGCCAAATTTGGTAAATATTCTATCGGATGGCCCGGATATTACAATAATTTGAAGGGGGGGGGAGGGGGATAAAAGGAGCAGAGGGTCGATTGAGGGAAAAATGAAAATTGTAACAAAGTGCCGTAAATAGTGTGTATTTTATTATCTTAATATTTTATGATGTATGTAACGGTATATATGTATTTATGTATGCATGTATGTATGTATGTATGTGTGTCACAGAGAAACAATGAGTATAAAATTATGAAAAATATATTTACGAATACATATCCTTGAACTGAAGCTACATGTATGGATTATTATTGCAGCAGGGAGCGGACAATAATAACTTGTATGATTGCAACGGTGCATGAATATTCCTCTACGCATAATAAAAAAAAAATTAAAACCTGGAACATTATTTCTAACTTCCTTCCTGAATAACACTTTTTTTCCTGATCCATTTCTTTATAAAAACTGATATTATTATTCTGCCTGTCTCCATCGCTAGAAATAAGTTGTTGTCCTTCTTTACATTCCAGGAACAATATTCATTTTTTTTAATACTTGGACAATCAGAATTATTATTATTATTTTTTTATTATTGCTAGAAAATTATTCACATGAACGCTTCCTTTGTCTCCTTCAACGCTTGTTTTAATTATATTATATATATTTTTTTATTTAATAGTCCTTTTCAACTTTACCTTAAAAAAAAAGAGTTATGTTTAAATATTTGTCAAGAACGGCCTAGTATTATCATCTCTCTTTCTCTCTCCTCATTAAGGGGATAACATATCATTAAACTTTCAACATTTCCAAAAATAATGATTTTCATCTGATTTACGGTCACGAGAAAAAGTTTGCCAACATTTTAGGTCTGCAATATGGTTTGGAATGTTGCATAGGAATGGTTCCCTGTTGTACCCCAGCCGAGGAGAGAATGAGAGGAGACAGGGAGGAGGGAAGACAGGGAGGAAGGGAGACAAAGAGGAGAGGAGACGGGGAGGAGAGGAGACAGGGAGGAGAGGAGACAGGGAGGAGGGGAGACAGAGAGGAAGGGAGACAAAGAGGAGAGGAGACAGGGAGGAGAGGAGACAGGGAGGAGAGGAAACAGGTAGGAGGGGAGACAGGGAGGAGGTAAGAGGGGAGACAGGGAGGAGGTTAGAGGGGAGACAGGGAGGAGGTAAGAGGGGAGACAGGGAGGAGGTTAGAGGGGAGACAGGGAGGAGGTAAGAGGGGAGACAGGGAAGAGGTAAGAAGGGAGACAGGGAAGAGGTAGGAGGGGAGACAGGGAGGAGGTAGGAGGGGAGACAGGGAAGAGGTAAGAGGAGAGACAGGGAGGAAGGGGAGACAGGGAAGAGGTAGGAGGGGAGACAGGGAGGAGGTAAGAGGGGAGACAGGGAGGAGGTAGGAGGGGAGACAGGGAAGAGGTAAGAGGGGAGACAGGGAGGAGGTAGGAGGGGAGACAGGGAAGAGGTAAGAGGAGAGACAGGGAGGAAGGGGAGACAGGGAAGAGGTAGGAGGGGAGACAGGGAGGAAGGGGAGACAGGGAAGAGGTAGGAGGGGAGACAGGGAAGAGGTAAGAGGGGAGACAGGGAGGAGGTAGGAGGGGAGACAGGGAAGAGGTAAGAGGAGAGACAGGGAGGAAGGGGAGACAGGGAAGAGGTAGGAGGGGAGACAGGGAGGAGGTAGGAGGGGAGACAGGGAGGAAGGGGAGACAGGGAAGAGGTAGGAGGGGAGACAGGGAGGAGGTAGGAGGGGAGACAGGGAGGAGGTAGGAGGGGAGACAGGGAAGAGGTAAGAGGGGAGACAGTGAGGAGGTAAGAGGGGAGACAGGGAAGAGGTAAGAGGGGAGACAGTGAGGAGGTAGGAGGGGAGACAGGGAGGAGGTACTGTAAGTCCTTGCCAATGTAAGGTGGTATACTCGGTCCATGACATACAGTATGTCTTGATGAACAGCATAATGACTTGACCAATGTTTTCAAGAACAAGCACGATACTTGTGATTTAGTAGAAAGTATCTGCCATAAATACATTAATATTTACTACGTAGCCTATTATAGGAACCCATATTGTGTTTAGTATTAAATAAAACCTGTCTAATGTTACAGCAAGTCACCTCAGTGTGCCGGTGTATTCATATTTTATTATATACAGAAACGAATTATATTGAAATGTTTGCTAAATTTGTCTGTGACTTGTATAGAAATGTTTGGCTTGAAGGTTTGCGTCTATAATATATTGTACTTTAGGTATATCACACATCACACTGTCGCAGTTACTTGCTAAGTCTGAGAATTATGCCCACCTTCGTAGAAAGAATTCGTCTCTTTCACCTCACATAACTATATATTACAGTAAAAATAGAAATCATAAGCCTACATTGTTTCTCATATATTCTTGCTCAAGATTACATGTGGGAAACAATGCATCAATCCTCATCCAGATAACTAGAGACTTGGTTGGCACTTACTGTGATTACACACAAATATAGCCACAATAATATTAACTCAAACAGGCATAAACTAATCTTTGTGCCATTCTTAGCATGAAATAATTTTCTTTCCCCATTCCGATGCAATTCTTGTGAACCTCAGAAAGAATAGGATATTAAAAAGTACATATAACTCCAGGAAAGGCCTATAATATACATGTAAGAGTAATATAGTCATGTCGGTGCCATATATAATACATCATGCTGCTTTATAAAGTGTTATGGAAGACGGAAGAATTTTTTTCCGTTCGTGGCTACATCAGATCATCAGAAAAGAGACAAAACCTATCGATTGGGGCAGCTTTATGTTACGTAAACAAGGAAGAGTAATTATATGTTCATGAAAAAAGGAGTTACGAGGAAGAGAAGAAGTTGGGAAAGGGAGAATTAGTTGAGATTGTGGAGATGGAGTTGGGAGAGAGAGACGGACGGCTGAGTGGGAGTAGGGAGCAGGAGGCTGAGAGGGAGTAGGGAAAAGGAGGACTGAGTGGGAGAGTAGGGAGCAGGACGGCTGAGTGGGGGGGGGGAGGAGTAGGGAGCAGTAAGAGGGACAGGAGGCGTGACCCACACACCCCCTAACATGATGGACTCCTGAGGGGGCCTGGTGTGGCGGGGGGCTGGTGTGGTGTGGGTTTTAGCGTGGTGCGCCAGGCAGCCGTAAATAATTTATGTGGTCCTACCTGATGCTCACCAACTTACCACCGAATGAAAACGAAATATTAGCTTATAAAAAGAGGAGAAACATGGTCCACGCATACTTTACGAGGGATATACTTCAAAGGTCAGGAGAGTAATATCGCTTTCAAGTACCGCAATATATATTCAGTAGACCCAACGGTAATGCATAATTTTTTTTATTGCGTTGTCATTATATATCATCATATTATATAGCACTAATATTTATAGCCACTATTATACGCCTTTCCCTGCTCAGAGGTTGCAAAGAGTCCAATGCGATAATATTAAACCTGCCTGTAATGGTGCCTTCAATGACTTTGTTTCTCCTAATACTATTCAGTAAATTAATACATAATTGTCATACAAATACAGGACACAGCAAATTTGAAGATGAAATATGTATGAAATATACAGCGTTATGTGATACTGTGATAAAGGAGGAAGAAGGGGACTTTTCGAGACAACTGTGTTCTCCATGGACTGTAATAAATGTTTGCTTAACGTTCCGGACCATCTCCTTCCTTCCCTGTTTTCAAATGGTCTAGTCCCTCTCATAACTCACGACCCTCCTCCCTGACACATTACCACACAGCCTCACACACATACACACACACGTCCCCTTCCTTCCCACCCCTCGGCTCAGCTCATGCCTCATCATCTGCCCCTATCACCTTACCATGAATTATAACCAGCGTCCATCTTCGTAACTTGGGTCTCATCCGTCTCGGCCCTACCCACTTATTTTATGGTGGCGTCTCGTCCTCTCCTGCCCTATCCTTCCATCTCACGCGATTTATTACTCTATTCATCCTTACATTGATCGTGGTCCTATGGTACTCCTCTTTCTTCCTATAGTCTCCCTGTTTTCCCCCCTCTTTTTTCCTTGCCCTCTATAGCAGGTCCACTCCCTTTTTTCCTTCCTACTGATACATTTTCCTTCTCTTCACTTCCAATTTCGACTCTTCTCCATTCTCCACATATGTCCTGGCAATATATTCATCCTTCATTATTACTATCACACATCAAGGCTGACTTATAGTTCAATTATTTCTCTTTCATATCATCCACCCCTTAATTAAAACTCTCTTATTCCTATCTGAGTTTTTTTTTCTCTTAATCTTCTTTTGCTCCCCTCCCAACTCACTAAATTTTTCTTCAGTTCACCTCCTTTGATCATCCTTGCATTCTCCATTCATTTACCTCCTCTCTCACTCGTCTCCAATATCAGTATCTCCCTCTTAACGTAATTCAGATGCATCCATTCACTCGATTTACTACATGTATGTACTCCTTCTCTTCCCCTTCGTTAAGTCTAGATCTCAGCAGCCAGTTCCCTTCTATATACCACCTCCTACTCTACCAATGAAATTTATCTTCGTGTCACCTATCGTTCCCTTCTTCCTCTACTCATTTATCTTCTCCTTTCTCCTTCTTGTCTTTAACCATCAATTTTCCTAATTGTGTAGAATGTGTTCGCCTCTTTAACCATCATTCTCACAAGTTTTTCATGAATTCCTTTTCCCTTTCTCTCACAAGTTTTTCATGAATTCCTTTTCCCTTTCACTATCCTCTTCTCTTCAGATTATCCTCTACTCATTCTTCACCCATCAAACCTCACTTGATCAATTCATTTTCCTCCGCCTCCACCCACACACACACACACACATGGGTGGGGGCGTCCTCTTCGTTGGTCCCCCATCGCCTGGCTTCATCTCAATTACCTCCTCCCCTAACTTTAATCCATTTTCCATTCCCTCACCCTTGGCATCCTCTCCTGTTCCCTCCCCAGCTTCACCACCACTATCACCATCCCACCTCTCTCTCTCTCTCTCTCTCTCTCTCTCTCTCTCTCTCTCTCTCTCTCTCTCTCTCTCTCTCTCTCTCTCTCTCATGATGGGATTTTGCTTCATCATCATCATCATCTATCTATTTCTCTCTCAATAATTTTCTTTTCTCCTAACTTCCTCTTCCTTCCACTTTCCTTTTCTATATTATTTCCCTCCGATTAACCTCCTCCACATTCTCACACCACAAAACCCATTCAGATCCCATACATCCTCGTCTCTCCCCGGCTTCTCTCCACAACATTTTTCCTTCCTCCTCCACCTCCTCCTCCTCCACCATCTCATTTCCTCTCTACTCTGGCTTCCATTTCAGTTTCTTTTTCCCAGGTAAGGCAGGCATCCACCATCATAATAGAGATCTGAGAGAGGTTAATTTCCACGCTATGGGGAAAAAAAATGAAGGTGGGTGAGGGGTGAGGAGTGAGGGGTGAGGCAGGGCAGCTTTAAGTCGGTTAGCAAAACACTTGAAGGACACGCCCCGCCCTCACCTGTCCTAGCCTGGCCGCCACACCTGTATACCCTTCACATCTGTCCCACTTAATTTTGCCTGCCCTGGTCACACTTGTTCCCCTTTCCACATCTGCCCCACTTATTTTCACCCTAAGAGAAAAATACGGAAACTTGTGCGTCATAAATACAGGAATAAAAGTAGAGCAACGTGGGTAAATGAAATAAACTACTGTAAATGTACAAATAATGAAAATACTAGACGATAGGAAACAGACACAGCATCAGACTCACTCACTTCTGAACAACTCTCATCACATACAATAATACAGAACACACACACGCACGCACGCACACACACACACACACACACACACACACACACACACACACACACACACACGTTTCCCTCACAAGTGTGTCTTAACGAGGTCAGGATGCTACCATTTCCTCTAAACTGCAGTGCCTGGAAACAGTCCTAATATCTCAGTTTTAATCGTCTGTTTGTAAATGCGGTGTGATTGAATCGGTAGCCAGCCAGCCAGCCTCCCTCCGCCATCGATAGCATCTTCCTACCTTCTGAACCCTCATCGCCTTTCAGAACAAACACGTCCCTCCCTCCCATCGGTCCCACCAGCCTTATCCATCACTGTCACATCAGCCTCCACAACCCCAGCCAGACCCATCGAATATGCCATTCCATACTATTATAGGTCACTGCAGCTATACCATTATGTCTAGCTCATATCCATTCCCATTCATACCTCTCTCTGCCTCTGCTTCTGCCTCTGCCTTTGCTTCTGTCTCTGTCTTTGTCTCTGTCTATCTCTCTCTCTGTCTCTCTCTCTCTCTCTCTAGACTTTGAATTGGCGAGGAGGTTGACAGACGCAAAATAATAAGCATAACCCTTAGTATTACATAACACATTTAATACCACTCTACTCTTTTTAAACACTCCGGGGACACTGTGTTTGGTACAATACATCCGATCACCAGACCCACCTCCACTTTGATCAGCGTCTCTGTCACTCGCTCATTTGCATCCTTATCGAATTTTAATGTCCGGATCGTCTTTTTATTTTAGCCCTATACAATTCGGACATGCTTAGTGAATTAGACCGGAGATCCTTTTTTCATCACAAATATTTTATCAGATCCAATCAACCCAGAGAGAGAGAGAGAGAGAGAGAGAGAGAGAGAAGGAGAGAGAGAGAAGGGGGGGGGGAGAGAGAGGGAGAGAGAGATGAGGAGAGAGAGAGAGAGGGAGGGAGCTCATCACGCCTCACCCAGAATCATCATCATCATCATCATCATGGTAATTAATGACTCATGGTACACTGGCTGGCTTTGGCTTCCTGGAATTATAGATTTTGAGGTCGTGGAAAGATCAGAGGCTGGGGAGGCTGATAGGGTAAAAAAAAAAAAAAAAAAAAAAAAAAAGTGAATTCTCTGATCATGACGAGAAGTTCAGACTGAAGAAGGAGATCGGAAAGGGAACAAGAAAAATCTGTGTGACTAACAAGTATTCAAAATAAAACCACAGATTTTTAGAACGAGAAAAGAAATATCAATGTTGGAGAAGATCAGAGTAAACCAGAAAAGTGAACAACAACACGACAAAAGCAGGAAATCAGTGGGATATGAAACACAAGGACGAGACGAGACATTACAAAGAGATGCCAGCAGCCAGAACAAGTACACGAAAGGATAATACAGTTCAGTAGTAGCCTATAAATTATTATACTCTATGAAAAGCAATGACTATGTTATTGTAAAAGACTTATACACCTGCAGCACAACTAACAATGGAATGTTCCTGGGAGTTTCATTTTCAGGAATAATTCTTGCTAGGTATCTCGCCTGCAACACTGTCTCATCTCCACTGGACACATGATGAAGAGGAAGAAAATATACCTTTCTATACGACTGGTAAATCCTGTAACACGAGGGAGAAGGAGATAGAAATGAGGGAAAGCAACAATGAAGGGGAGTAAGTGGGAAGATAGATAGATAAAATAGAAGAGAGAGAGAGAGAGAAAAAAAAAAAGTTTTCGTCGTGTGAAGTTTGAATAAGGAGGAAGGGAATTTAGAGGAAGTAGCGTCTAGGGGACTAATTAGGGAAAGGCGGCTCTGTTGTACAAGAGAGATGAGAAACTTTGTCCTTAATGTAAGAAACAAAAGGATGGATCGATTGGTCGACGAATAGAGGAAAGGATGGATGGATGAGTGGATGGCTGGATGGAGAGAAGATTAGAGTGATAAGGATGGATTGGAGAAGCAAGAGGTTTTTTTTTTTACAGCATGACATAGATTGCCATACTGAAGTGCTTCAGTGTGAGGCAAGGCAATACCAAGGCACCATCGCTCTCTAAGTTGATCAGGAGTGAGGATGAGATGGCAAAAAAAAAAAAAAAAAAAAAAAAAAAGCATGGTATAAATTCAGCCAACCCACCCACCCACTCCAGCCATGTCTCATTCATACAACGGAATAAGAATCGTCTACGTTTACTACGCATCCTAAGAGAAGTCCAGTTACGCGAAATAGCGTTGTGGCAATGACTGATTTAGTAGATATTTATCTAACAAAAGATATGTTATTTTCGTTAAGTAGTAATAATAGCTGGCATACACAAGAGGTTATTTAACTAATGATATAGTTGCGACTTTTCCTTTTATACTGAAGTAACAAAAACGTCCTGTTAAAGAAGGACATCCCTGACTTTCTTCACTTGACACCATTGCAAAGAACTTGGAGGGACATTGACACGGCTCATCAAAACGAATATACTTTTCTGCATGACATGAATACCTCTGCTTGCAAACATAAAAAAAATGCCTGCACAAAAACAACAACGCATTGTCAACACTGACAGTGCAACATTTTTACAGCCGTCAGCATTAATAACCACGAACCACCGCCCCTCACACCACGGACACCACGGACAGGGAAAAGTAAGTCTCTTTCTCTCTCTCTTTCTCTCTCTTTCTCTCTCTTTTTTTTCTCTCTCTCTCTCTCTCTCTCTCTCTTTATATATATTCCTATATCTCTACCTTTAACTCTGTTTCAATTTATTCTCCCACTTCCTCATTATTTCTCTTTAACTCCTCCTATTCGTCTACCCCTTCCTATGCCTATGTCTCCAAAATATTTAGCAGGAAAAATATTCGTGTTGAAAATATAAGGTACGTATAATTTCCCCTCACCGTAATACACACATCCCCCTCCTCAGTGTGTATGGTAAATAAGACGTGCGCCTCTTCCCACTCTCTATTAGCCCCGGGAGCATTATTTCCTATGTGTGCCAAGTTTGAGGCCCACACGGCACATTTTTCCCCCCTATTTTACCAGGATGTTTACGTTTACTTAATTTTACACTAATAGGGACACGATTCAGCCCACAACGTACTCATCTATCTAACTTGTGTAACTCAATCTTATCCCATCTCGCCTAATCTACCCCACCTACCAAACCTAATTGACCCACCTAACTTCAAAATAAACTAATTTAGCCTAACTAGCACGCGGCCTACCGGAAAACAAGGTGGCTGTCTCTCTCTACCCGAACACACTTGGGTATTATGGGGCCCATGCAGTGCAACCCCTAAAGCGAGCAGGACAAAACAAAACAATTTACGCCACCGATTTTCATCCCGTATTCACATTCGCGCACGCAGGACCTCGACCCGTCACACACAAACACATGCACACACATACACACACACATACATACATACATACACACACACACACACATACATACATACACGCGCACACACACACACAGAGGGGCACTCGTACATACCTCCCTACCACCTACAATCTCGCATCCGCCCACCCTTTTTTCGCGGGCGCCACCGACATTTTCCATAATTTACTCGGAACTCTGTGCACCGTTTGCACCGTGGGGTTCCCGTTCGAACTATTTGCAAATGAGAACCCAACTCGACCGAAATTTATGGTGCGACGTGAATGTATGGCTCAATCTCTGGCTGCTGTATTCCGGTTGTATTTACTAAGTGAGGTCGTTGGAGCAGTAGGGCGAGGTGTGGCAGGTGATAAATCCTTTTTGCTCCCTGCCGCCGCCACTGCCACCACCACCACCAGTGCAGTGTAGGATGTGTGTGTGTGTGTGTGTGTGTGTGTGTGTGTGTGTGTGTGTGTGTGTGTGTGTGTGTGTGTGTGTGTGTGTGTGTGTGTGTGTGATTGTCGTATCAGCCGAGGGAGAATGTGATGGTGGATGTGGGGAATGCATATTGAATGGGTGTTTGTGTATGCGAGAAATGTAGCCTTATATTGGATGAAAAGGCATTCCATCTTTTTTTAGCCCCGGCCTAAGCCGAGAGCTCTAGGTTTTATCGTAATTATTCTTGTTCTTGTTCTTCTTGGGGCGACCACTTCTTAAAAGAGGTTCAACTCACTCACTCACTCACTCTCTTCCTCCCATCCATTTTCTTTTACCGACATTGAATCATTTATCCGAGGGGTTCACCCTCAATAAAAAGGATTCATTTTCAAAATTTGAATACGAAAATCCAGATAAAACATAATTAATATTTTTGAGACCTTTACATATGGATATTTTATTATTTCACTTGAATCATTAAGAGCCGGAGCTTTTGAAGGATTTTCCTTTATGTTCTTGTTTTGTAAAGAAAATCCAAGTCATAATATTAGGATAACCCGTCACAAACAAATAAATGTTTTAATAATATGATATTAACGCAAGAAGAATATGTAGATGATCAAATGAGAAACCTTTGAGCAACACAACACAAAATCACTCCAAGAAAAAAAAATGATACAAAATACCACTATAAAGTCCAATGACCAACTACATCCATAATAACACTTCCAAAAAACATGTGGTGTTAAATCATTTTCTTCTTCTTTCTTTATTAATTGTAGAAGCGATAGATAGAGGATTTAGGCTCTTATAGACGCCGCAACTCATCTCTGCGTTCCATAATACTTTTCCTAATGGATGAGTAAATGAGTAAAAATGGATGAGTAAATGAGTAAACGAGTAAAAATGGATGAGTAAATAAGTAAAAAAGCGAGCGAACGAAGGGAGAGTAATTAATGAAAGTTCAAATGGGAGAGTTTGAGTAATGTGTGAGGTTGAGTTATGAGGAAATGGAGGCTGATGAATGGGGTGTGAATCACAGTATAGATGTATAAATTGATGATGGTTAATAATACAGGAAATTATAAAGCACACACGCAAGCACGCACGCACACACACACATACAAAGATGAATTATACTCGTATGTATGTCAGTATATCATCATCGTCACTTGCACACACACACACACACACACACGCACACACACGAACACGCACACGCACACGCACACGCACACACGAACGAACGTAAAGACAATGCAAGGGAAAGTAGATCAGTTCAGTTCTGGGTCAGTTTTCAGCAGAGAACAATGAAAACCCGGTAAGAGAACACACAGGGAAGAACAACACAGAACAACAATGATGAGAAGAGGGGGAGAACAAATGAGGATGAGCAGAGAAGTGAACAGTTGCATTGAAGCGAGAGATCACAGGGGGGGCGGGGAAACATATTGCAAACCAGAGATATTAAGTTTATAACAGCAGGAATAAGAAGCAAGATAATAATAAATTAGAACAAGACTGGTGAAGAGAGAGAAAAATGAAGGAGGGAGTAAAAGGAAGGAACGATTACATTATCTTTCTGGGACTCATTATACTTGGCTTCTCAAAGTTATGGAAATCTGAATGGTTGAGTTCCATAATAATATCAAAGATGACCGAACACTAAAATTATATTTTTATGAAGCACCAGTTGACTGATTCACTGAAATACACAACACTGAAGAAACGACATTTGTTTCAACCGGGCTTGACTGTGAAATTATAATAAAATAAGAATAACTACATAAAAATACAACTGATATACAAGAAATATCTCTCGTGAAGTGAATGAGTAAGTCGAGGAATGATGCAGAAACGAAAGACCTGACTTTGTTAACATTGAACTATGGAATTATCCAATTAATATTAATGTGTGTGCGAGGAGAGAGCATAAGGTGAAATACGTTCGAACACGTAGGTAGATAACGAAGGGATGGAACATTAATTTAGGAGGTAAATGCTGAATGTAAACAAGGAGTGAAGTAAGGGAATGGACGGGGTATTAATGGAGAGAGAGAGAGAGAGAGAGAGAGAGAGAGAGAGAGAGAGAGAGAGAGAGAGAGAGATGGATATACACATTAAAGACATGAATAAATAAAGTGAGATCAGTGACAGGAACATCACAGAAGGAAAGAAAACCAAACAAATGACAACCATGCATAATAAAAACGAATGATAAGAGATAAATTGTCAAGGACCGCTGGAAACGATAACAAAAGTGCCACAACGAAAGGGAAAGATTATAATGAACCGAGGCAAGAGGAAGGACTGACAAGATCTGAGAAAACAGTAAAAATGTGTCGGTAATGGTGAATTTATACCAAGGGATGCGGGGATATCAACCAATACTTTATACCACAACAAAGAGGGACTTGGAATGGATGCAAGACATATTTGACTATCGAAGTATGAAAGGGGAATAATATAAAAACAATAATAAATAGAGGAAAAAGAAACACAACAATACAAATGGAAGAGGTATATCTGTAAATGTCGTAAACCAGAAGTAAATTGAATTAAATAAAAAATAAATATGTATGTTATTCCATAATCATAAAGTTTGCTGTTCATTAAGATGGGATTCAGATAAAGTATTAAAAACTCAAAACAAAGAACACTTGACGGAAGCCATTATGAAAATTGAAACCTAGAGTCAACAATTATGCAACAAAATGACAACACGCCGAGTGATTCTGCAAAACAGTTACCAAGGAGAGACAAAAGTCAAGCAGGGAAGGAAGGCACCATGAGGAAGACAACAACGGGACTTGGCGTACACCCACCCGGTTTTAGCCTGATGAACACTGCCACAAAAGAACATAGAGATCATTGTTTTCAGAGAAGACCACATTGAAAGTGAAAAAAAAAAAAATGCAGAACAACTGACTGGCCAAACTCAATGGTCATATTATATACAGGTTCACTATGGAAGAGTATTTTTTGCGCGCCCACACACACACACACACACACACACACATGGATGCATACACAGACAGGGACACACAGACATTTCTCGTAAACATAGACACACACGCGAAACATGGATTAACAAGCAGAAAAAGAGACAGACAGACAAGATATACCGACGACAGTCAGACAAAAACATGAGAGAGAGAGACAGAGAGACAGACAGAGACAGAGAGACAGACAGAGAGAGAGAGACAGACAGAGAGAGAGAGACAGAGAGACAGAGAGAGAGAGAGAGAGACAGAGAGACAGAGAGAGGGTAAGAGAGAGAAACGTTAACAAAGAAGGGGAGACTGGACAAGGAATAAAAGGAGAAGGAAATAGTTCAAAGACAATTGAAATAAAATAAACAAGAGGAGTGAACCCAGTGTATAGTGAGGCGACAATGACGGGTGTGGGAAGGGAGAGGAGGGCAGGAGGGTTGGCTGCGAAATGGATAGGTGTGCAAGAGAAGGGAAATGGTTTGATAGGGCTGGAAGGGGAGGATAGAAGGGTAGCAGGGGAGGTGAGGTGTACCATATATACAAGGGGAAAAGAAAAGAGACGAGTAAAGGGGGAATGGATGGGAGGGACGGGGAGAGCATGGGAGGGGAGGGGAGGGAAGTAAAGGGAAGGGCAGGGTAGGGGAGGGTAGGGGAGGGGAGGGGAGGGGAGGGGAGGGGAGGGGAGGGGAGGGAAGGGAAGTGAAGGGAAGGGAAGGGGAGAGGAGGAGAGAAGGGAAAGGAGGAGAAAAGGGAGAGGTGTCGCAGGAAAGTCGATTTATACACTTACAAAAACCACAAGGAATTATAATTCATATCTGTATTACGAGCCTTAATTCCATTTCTTGTTTCCATAAATAATAGGAAAACAGGAATGGCAAAGTATAAGGCTCATCCCAGCCCCCATTCCCATAGTGGTAAGTCGTACAGGAAGAGCAGAGACAAAATTAATGTTGCGGCTCCGAAATGTTGGAAGGAAATTCTATAGGAAAGTCATAAACTAGTGGCAACAAACACACGCTGCCCCTGGCTATATCCATATGTATATGCTCTGTATATTTTGTGCTGAAAGGAGGGGTGCGGACGGCGAGGTAAAGAAGGGAAGGGGATAAACCGTGCTAAAGAGTTTCTCACGCCACCTTCCGTACCCTAAGTCCTGCTATCTGACGAGGTAAGTGCAAAATGTTTACCAGGATGGGAACGAATGGGTTGCTTCGACTGTACAAGTAGCCCCAGTATGTGGGCATCAAGGTGGTGTGAGAGCAGGCAGGATATTCGTTAAGTGTCCCGGGGTAAATTTCGCCATAACGTCGCAGTAAATTCTGAGAGTAAGGAGAACACGAGTGCAAAATTAATACATTTTCCCAGGCTTGAGAGAGGCAAAAACAGCGCCACAGTGATGTCTTTACCGTAAAAGATTGTAAGGAAAAATTCAGGTAAGTAGCAAACTGCAGTACCAGGCTTAAGCGACGCTAATGACCACCTGAGCTAATGGAGTTTGTTAAAATGACTGGTGACCTTACTCCCACCTCACGCTACCATGCTATCAGACTAATTACTAGGGAGGGTAGCGTGGGGTGATTATTTATGGGACATTAACACCATTCTCCTTGACTGACGCCACCTGCTACCGCTTCTCACCCTATATACTCCTCCAGTTTTTTCCCTCTTGATATTATGATTTGATTA
Source organism: Petrolisthes manimaculis (assembly GCA_034508575.1). NCBI lineage: Eukaryota > Metazoa > Arthropoda > Malacostraca > Decapoda > Porcellanidae > Petrolisthes > Petrolisthes manimaculis. The sequence continues at coordinate 197,805 of JAWZYT010003909.1, read as the reverse complement.
ATTTCTTGTAAACTTCCTAAATCTCTGTAATCCCCTTCCTTGGCTCCTCTTTCCATTTATGTTGCTGTTCTTTCCTGCCGCCCTTAACTTCTCCTCATCCATTGCCTTCTTTCGTATAGTATTTTCAGCTTCTACTCTCCTTTCATTTCTTTCCCCTTCCCCTTTTGCTCGTCACTTACCAATATCCTCTTTCCCCCTCATCGTCCTCTCCTGTTTCTCTTCCGTGTTACCTTCCTGCTCTGCATCCTCCTCCTTGTATGCCTCTTGTTGCCATTCTCAGTCGGACATCAATCTCCCTCCCCTCCCAACTTGTCCCGTTTCTGTTGTCCTGGTTCTCCCCACCTACAGGATACGACACCAGCCCACCTAGACTGGTTCCCCGCTGCTCTCTTTTTTAACCACCATTCCCCTTTTCTCAGAACCTCTTCTGTTCATCGTCCCCCTCTCTTTTGTATATCTGTTTCCCTCCCTGTTTCACTATTTCTCTCCTCCTTGGTGGGCGAATGGGAATGCTTCAATTCAGTTCATGGATCGATCACCAGTATCCTCTCAGTTCCAATATAACCCGACCATAGTTGTCAAAATGGAATTATTGTGGATAAAAAAATTGTTTTTCATCCTAGTAGTGTCTGAGAAATATTGACAGTGATATCATCCAATGATACCAGATAGTGATGATAATGAATCCTACTATTATGTTCAGGTTCACTGGTGTTACACTGACGGTTCATTTCATCGGAGGTGTAACAAGCTGAACTATCTCAAAATGTACAGTCACAAAAACTAAGTGACTGTCTACTAATACAAAAGGCACGTAAGTAAGCACAATATAAGGTAATTATAGGAATAGAAGAAAAATATGCAGGGAAGAAAGTAAACACGTGTACAGGTAAATGGGTAAACATGTAGATATGTTAGTAAACATAAACTAGATGAAAAGGTAATTAGGAAAGTGTGTCGTGTGGTGATGAACGCTGACATGGGTCCCTCATGGCCACCTCCCTCTCATCAGCAGGCACCAGCGCCCCGCACTTCTGACAATAAGATATCTTTAGGACAACAAAAGTTTTCTCGTTAAGAAGCAGCGCAGCGGTGTCCAAGGAGACGGGCGGCATTAGTCCAAAGTTTCTCACGATACGGGGAATTGTGCTTTATTTATCTTTTTTTTTTATCTGTGTGATATTATAAGTCTGTTTCAACATGATATTATTAAATCAAAGTTCATCAAACAAATTATAGTGTAATATGCCTTGAATAACCAGTTTCTGTTCATTTGGGCAAATTCCAGGAGAAAATCTTGCAGAAACTTTGATGGGGATATCTAAGTTTTATAATGTTAGTTTTCATAAGGATATGAAATGAATTGCGACCTCTGGACTATTCTTGAAATTTCATCCCATTAGATTCCACCTTAATAACGAAAAAAATTCTCCTCTCCACCCGCTGTGCCAAACTTCAAATAATGCAACTCCGCCAGAAACAGTAATAATCCCTGTATCATCAAGGACTTGGGACTATGACTGGGGAGGAGGCAGACAGGCAAGTAGGTATGTAGGTAGGAAGATAGTGGGGCCAAGTGACTCCCTAGGCTCAACTTGTCTGGTCTGACCCTGTTCTGTGCTGCTGGAGGCGTTATTACAGAGTCTCGTGTAGCCTTTACCTCCTCCACGTTCAGAGTAGAATATGAGGACCTCCCAACCAACCACAACTCGCCAAGGACTAAGACAACTAACACCAATATAACATAGATTAATTCCACTTTTTTGTTTGTTTTTAACTTGTTTCTTAGTTAGTGTACCAGACATTGTTTTCATCATATATAATCTGGTTCTATGTCCGCGTAATGTTTGTCAGACTTAGAGCTATAAAGTCTGAGAAAGAAGGTATCCCAAGCCTGGACAATGGCGGCGCTTGGTGGATTTTGCCTTTGAGCATCGCGTATGATAAAGGCGGGATTGCGTTTCTGCCAAGGAGAAGGCAAGCTGCTAAATTCCTTCTATAATTAACATGTTAAACCTTGGAAAACGACACATGAAGTATGAAGGCATCGCTCGTCCAAAGTTATGATATTCTTAGCCACTGATTGTTGTGCTGATTTTTCTTTTATATATTGGGTTGAGCTCATAGCATTTGTTTGTCATGGAATTCTGGGATTATTCTTAGTCTGAAAAGGCGTCAAACTCCTTAATTAAAGAGTCGGCTACATCTTTGTATGCGTTATCCCCCTACGCAGAGTATTTTGGGAGCTTCATTATCAAGTATGAATAGGCGAGAATATCATCCAACAGAATATCTACTAATACAAATAGTGTATGTCTATACTTCTTGTGGGATGACTATAAAGGATTACAGTTCTCGGTAAAGTGACAACCAACATTCCCGGGGCCAGTTTGTGTTCATACCCGCGGCTGCATCACCTCAACCCAAAGTTTACAACATCATGGGACATTAAGGTCGTGGAATCGCTCAACTTCTATTGAACTAAATTGCCACAGTGATGTACTGGATTTATTCACCTCAAGCGATTTTACTGGCGCCTGGGATAATCCAGGAAGAATTTTGGACATCTGCCTTCATAGCCTATGTGCAGTCGAGAGCCATAAATATGAAAGCTATAAACTCGATATAACTTTACTCTTAATTGTACTGTCATAATTAAGACTGATCTATGTTTATTAGAATACAAGACACACGGTAGTAAGAGAACAAACAAACGCTCCCTACACCTCCAGAGAATTTGAGATAATATGGCCCCATGAGCCGTGCATGATAGGGACTTACATCTTCTGGAGGGCAACTACCTCGGACTCTCCTGGTTTACTGCCAACATATGCTTGCTCGGTTGCTCACTTTATTCGCCCTGGCCTTCTTGTGATGCCTTTGGTTGGCGGTGCGTGCGGCGGGGAGGCTGCGGTTTATGTAGATTCTCACGCGTAGGGAACATTTGCATCTCGCCTGCAGGCTGATCTGACACTAATTGCCTCTGCGCCTGACACCGGCTGATCATTTACCACGGCTAAGGAGTTGACAATATATTTTTTTTTGTGTGTGTGTGTTATGAATTTTAGGACGATTTTAAACTACTGTTGGATTACGAATGCGATACTAGGACTTCAACTTTATATTACTTCATCAATTACGAGGAATATACAAGTAGCAGAGCAGCTCTTAATGACTAATAAAGAATATCCCACCGACTCTCCCTGTTCTGCAATGCTTTGAGGGGCTAGTTTCATAGGAGCACTTTTATTCCTCCAAAGTATGCCGGGAAACGAGACCAGAATAACAAAAATAATGGTAATTGTTGCTTGGAATAATGTGTAGGAATTTAAGGCACTCTATATGAACCAAACGTATATTACCCTTATACCCACTTATTAAAACAAACAGATATTCTTTCTCTGATGATGAATGATGATGGTGATGGTGATTGTTGAAGCGAGTTGTTTTCCTTATATCCCCTGACGACCCAACTCTTCCCTTGCCTTCTCTCTCTCATCTCACGTCTCCCCTTCCATTCCCGGCCATCAGTATTTCCAAGTCAAAGTAGCCGGTGCTGGAAAGGACGAGGGGGGCGCTGGAGGGGACGAGGGGGGCGCGTCGCTCCCTTGTTCCACTCTGACGCTATGATAGATGGTCGGATCATCAGCTTTGATTACACTACTTTTTTTCTGTGTGTGTGTGTGTGTGTGTGTGTGTGTGTGTATGTGTGTGTGTGTGTGTGTGTGTGTGTGTGTGTGTGCGTGTGTGTGTGTGTGTGTGTGTGTGCGTGTGTGTGTGTGTGTGTGTGTGTGCGTGTATGTGTGTGTGTGTGTGTGTGTGTGTGTGTGTGTGTGTGTGTGTGTGTGTGTGTGTGTGTGTGTGTGTGTGTGTGTGTGTGTGTGTGTGTGTGTGTGTGTGTGTGTGTGTGTGTTCCTTTGTTTGTTTGTTGTTCGCCTGTGTGTGTGAACACTAGAAGGAAAGTGGGTCGGATCCACAGAGACGCCAAAACTAACTCAGGGATCTGTTAAAAACACACACACACACATACACACAGACAGAAACTTCAATATATTTACCCAAAACAATTTCGTCCATCACTGACTGAAATCCATAACACCTTGTGAATGGTGTGCATCAAACTAAATAAATAAATAAATAAATGCACTCGCACTACTAAAACCCTCTTCCATCACTCGGCTCATCCGTGACAGATCCCCAGACTCAAATACTAAAAGCAGTGCATTTACCAGAAGCCGAGATGAAGGCCACTCAATATCTAAACGAGCCGAGGTTAAATGCTAATATTGTTAGACGCGATATGTTGTTGTTTTAAGAATGAGGGTAAAGGTTAAATTAGGGTTGGTGGTATTCGTAAATTGTGTCTCTCTGTATATATCGTTTCCCCCATATAATACTACACATACATTCAAGTGCCCTTCTGTTTATGTCTGTGTTTTTGTTTTTATTTATCTTAACTCACTGTAATTTTTTTGTATGATGATTGTGTGCTCTTTCTTTTTCTCTCTCACACTCACCAACACACTCTCTCTCTCTCTCACGTTCAGCACAAAACTTAAAGCCCAAGTGGTGGAATAAAGATATAGCCGACTGTTTACGAGCCAAAAAAAAACGCCCATAATAGAGTAAAAATCACAGCCAACGATGACGACCGTGCCAAGTTTACAGACTTCCGAAGAAAAGCCAAAAAGTTAATCAAACAGAGTAAAAAGACAATTGAAAAACACGTTGCAAATCAGAGTAAGACAAACCCGCAAGAGTTCTACAGTTATATTCGACAAAAGAAAGTACTTACGTCAACTATCGGACCAATTCTTGATGAAAATGGGGACTTTACGACAGACGAAGAGCGAATGAGTAGTATCCTAAATACTTTCTTTGCATCAGTCTTTACTACAGAAAACCCGAACGATATACCAGCTGAAACAACAGTCCAAAACGAAAACACCGAGGTTTTAAATAATATCAACATAACAGAAAATGACGTAATCAAATGTATTGATTAATTAAATGTAAATAATCACCTTGGCCTGACACGATCTTCCCTCGCGTAATAAAGGAAGCAAAAAGCGAAATAGTATTCTTTACACACTGGAACAATACCTGATGAATGGAAGCTCACTAACCTAACACCAATATTTAAAAAAGGCAGCAAATCTTTACCTAGTAACTATCGCCCTATCAGCCTAACCTTAGTAGTATGCAAAATGTTAGAGACAATCATACGAGATAAACTTACAAATCACTTAGAGGAAAACAAATTACTCAGAGACACTCAACACGGTTTTCGCAATAAACGCTCTTGCCTAACGAACCTATTAGACTTTTTAAAAGACATTTTTTAACGAATATGATAAGAGTAAAGCAGTAGACATAATTTATCTAGATTTCCAAAAAGCCTTTGACAAAGTTCCCCATAAACATTTAATAACTAAATTAAAATCTCACAGAATCCAAGGCGACACCGTAAGATGGATAGAGAACTGGCTAAGAAACCGTAAACAACGCGTGGTAATAAATGGGAAATCATCTAATTGGACTGGCGTTACGAGCGTGGTGCCGTAAGGGTTAGTTTTAGGGCCAATCCTATTCTTAGTTTACATAAACGATATAGATGAAGGTCTCTCATGCATAATATCGAAGTTTGCCGATGATACTAAAATTGCAAATACAGTACTCACTAATGCACAAACTAAAGAAATGCAAAATAATCTCGATAAATTGTCGAATGGGCGAAAACTTGGCAAATGTCCTTTAATGCAGATAAATGTAAAGTGCTCCACATCGGACATCGTAACGTAACTGCAAACTACTCGTTAAATGGTAATCAACTTAAAAGCGTGGACCAAGAGACAGACTTAGGGGTAACAATATCAAGTAACCTAAAACCCAGTCAGTAGTGTACGAAAGTAATTAAGAAAGCAAATAAAACTATCGGCTTTATTGGCAGAGCATTCGAGTATAAGTCCAAAGATACAATCCTCACTTTGTATAATTCCTTTGTCCGTCCCCTTATGGAATATTGTGTCCAAGCCTGGTGCCCGTACTACCAGAAAGATATAGTAAAATTGGAACGAGTCCAACGTAGAGTTAATAAAATGATACCAAGTCTTAGAAACAAAACGTATGAGGAACGACTAATTGAATTGAATCTATTCCCATTAGCACAGCATAGATTGAGAGGCGACTTAATCCAGGTTTTTAAAATAATCAAAGGCATAGACAATATGGACTGCAACAAATATTTCAATATCGATCAATCAAACTACACAAGAGATAACGGCTGTAAAATCATATGTAAATCTTTTAATTCACATGAATCCAAGATTTTTTTTTTTAACCGAGTCGTCAACTAATAGAATGGGCTTCCCCGTAACGTAATAGACTGTAATACCGTAGATAGCTTCAAATGTCGCTTAGATAAACACCTTGCATCTAATTCCCGACTTTCGATGTTTACTAAGGAATAATTTTTGCCCATTACAGGTGGCAAGTTAGCCAAATTTCAGCTACTTTCTTTCTTTCCTATAAAATTTCCTTGTGGAGTATTTTCTGCCAACCCCACAAGGTTTTGACTCCTGACTTTATTTCCTGTACGGCTCAGGCCGGAGGGAGTGGAGGGTGGGGAGAGAGCCTTCTACTTTGCTATCCTTATCTACGACTATCACTGGGGAGAAATTCATTCTCCACCAGTAACCTTCTAATCAGATCACCCCGTGTGGACCGTAAGGTCTGTGATTCTATGTAACTCTATGTAACTCACACACACACAGACACACACACTCTCTATATCTCTCTTAACAACACAAACAAAAGGTGCATCTCATCCTCTTTTTCTGCATGAGGAGGAGGGAAGCAGCAGCAGCACCCCCCCCCCCCCCCCTCCACACACACACCCACATATCCCTGCCTCTGGTATCAGCGGAGTGGTGTTTTTCAGACCAGTCGACATAAGCACTCACGGGACCGCATAAAACATCTGATTGTTTGTTCCAGAGAAAATGAAAGAAGGCTCAGCTGCTTACAAATCCAGTTTCACCCTGCAACTCTCTCTCTCTCTCTCTCTCTCTCTCTCTCTTACACCTCCAGTCTCGCACATTCTTTATCTTTCTTTATATCTAAACCAGTTTTTACCGCTTTACCCCTCTCCCTCCCTCTCATTTTAATTCCTCCACATCTATTTTTACTATCATATTATTTTTTCCTCCTAGTCAACAACTGGTACATTTTTCCTTCCCTATATATGTGTTCTTCAACTTTATACTCTTTCTCCCCTATTTTCCTTTCGTTATCCCTCGACCATTATCATCAACATCATCATTATCATCATCATTCCTTCATCCTTTCTCATTCTGAACATTGTCATTTTCTCTCTCCTGTTTTCCTTTTGGTATCCCTCGACCACCATCATCATTATAATCATTTATATCCTTCCTTCCTTCATCCCTCCCTCATTCTGAACACCACTGTCATTCGTTCTGATGTTGTTGGTATTGGTAGTGTTGGTGGTGGAGGTGAGGGTGTTCTATGACCGATGACCTTTTCCCTCAGCCGACGCCCTAACCTCTCTCATTAATTCCTGCCTGTCTGTCGTTTGTTCTGAAGTTGGTGGGTCTTTGTTGTTGTTGTGGTTGTTGTTGTTGTGGTTGTGGTTGTTTGTTTGTGGTGTTGGTGTTTGCCTGCCCGTCTGCGTTTCTCTTGTCTGAGTGTTTCACCTGTGCCTTGTGATGAGAGCAGGCTACAAGATTATATTTTATTATTGTTTTTTAAATATTTAATTTACCTCTGCGGAATACTTATTGTTCGATTAATATTTCTTAACCCCAATTTCTTAACTAATCCCGGACACAAGGACAATGACACAGGTAAAATGAACAACTCAAACGTCCATGACATTAAGATCCATGATACTTAAGTCCATGACAATTAATAACGTAATTTAGTCTCATCCACATTTAGCGACAACTGGCTTCAGCAGTATTACAGGATTCTGGTGTCAGGGTTAGAGAGGGAATCGTTCCAGTGTGTGTGTTGTGAATGTTGAATCCGAGTGTGTTTGTATAGAGTAGACAAAGTAGGGTTAGCATGCATGTGCCTTACATTTGTATTTCACTGTGGCCTTAATTAAAATGAACTTGGTTCTGAATAGCAGTGTAAGGACAATTGCACCTATTTGCACTTAATTGCACCTATGTACACTCAATTGCACTTGTTTTTATCTCAACTGCACCTACAGTATATGCACTCAACTGCATATATTTGTACTTAATTGCACTATTTGCAATCAATTGTACCTATTTGTTTCCAACTACACCAATTTGCACTCATTTACACCTATTTGCACTCATTTACACCTATTTGCACTCTATTGCACTCAACTATATCAGCCAACTATATTGCACTCAACTATATTCCATAGATTCTGCACAGTAACAAATTATAATTCTGTAACGATGAATCAAGTATTTATTACTGTTACATGTATGAAAACAAATCCTTACCAACTTTCTTTTCCATCACACATATAACATACAACAGGCAATGTACTGAAGAAGGGAAGGAGGAAGGACGGAAGCACTATAAGAAAATTATTAAAATATTTATGGGTGTGACTGTATGGCTATTAGCTTAGAATATGACGTGTTTAAATGCTACTATAAACATGCATGTGAGTTCATATATGTGACTCTTGTTTACATATGACTGTGGAATGATAAACGTAGGTTAATGTTTTACTGTATGTGTGGTTTACTGTATATACTTCTCACAGTATGTTAGGACTGTTGTATTCGTATGTGGTCTGGGGATCGTAACCTGTGTGTGTGTGTGTGTGTGTGTGTGTGTGTTTGTGTGTGTGTGTGTTTGTGTGTGTGTGTGTGTGTGTGTGTGTGTGTGTGTGTGTAAAAATAGTGTTTGCATTCTTTTGTGCGTGTTACCCCTGCGGAAAGTCATGCTCTATTAAGGTCAATTAAGTGTGTCCCTTCCTGGCGTGTTAGGTGAGCGTGCGGCCTGCCCTACTGTCTGTCTGTGTGTTGTGCATGAACAAAATGTTGTTTTGTCTGTTGCACTTGCAAGTGCATTAGTTGAATATTTATGAAGGAGAAAACCACTTCTTGGTGTACAGTATCCCTTAGGTACAGGTAACTTCTCTCTATATTTAATTATTTTCTCTAATTGCAATGAGGATAGTGCTTTGGATTGGTGAAAGCCTGATATGATGAATTGTAATGGTATGTTGAAAAGGAAACTCATTATTATTGCTGTCATAAATGTTTGTACAGTGGGGAAATATATTAACGTTGTACATTTCCATGTGGTTGTTTGTTGTTGTTGTTGTTATTATGTATAACAAATGTTAATCACCAAACAGTGCGCTGAAAATACTTAAACATTTTGCAATATTTTTCAAGCACAGTGCCTAAAAATTGAGTCAGGTGGTCCATGGTTAGTTCCTCTTAGATGTTAGTGAGTCAGAATAAACTTTCTTTCATTGTATTGTTACCAAATGACAGTCCAACAGAGAGCTCACTATATCCCTTTCCAGTACCTACGCGTATCAAAGTTTTACAAATAAAACATTTTGAAAGTTCTCTACATATACAGGTTGCCTGCAAATAAAACCTCTTCCCTTTTATTTTTGTATAAAGGAACAGGAACCAAAGCTGAAATGTTTTATCTCTACACCGAATTCGGGGTCACATCCGGCAACTGAGAGAACTAGAAATACGACTTTAAACCTCAAAATCTGTTCCCAGCTCACATGCTCTTTAACAAAAATAAAATCGTGCCAGTTTTATATATAAACAAAAGTGCATGAAGTTTTTGCATTTGACTGCCTTTGTAGTATGTTATTGTGGAGTGGTTTGTGCTTGGATTCCTTTCACTGTAATCATATGCATTGTGTCCTGCTGTGTGGTCCTGTGCAGTCTGTGGTTTATGTTTGTTCATTGAAGAAGTGTGGAAATATAACCTCCAACATGTCTCTGTTATCCCAATGAATTATTATGTACTCTTCATCAGGACACGGATGTGGTATTGTAAAAAAAAAATATTCGTGTTTGCTGCTACCAGCTGCAAGGCAAAACACAAGGTTGGTGGACAAAACAACATCCATTTTCAGTAGCGATCTTAAATGGTTGTAGTAGCGACACTAGAAAATCCTTCGAACCACAATCTTTAATGGACTGTGAAATAAAAATGAATTATCCATCGTTAGCCAAACGATTAAACTGACCCCCGGAGGCAGCGAGCACTAACATTTCAACGTGAATGTAACCTCAACACAGAACTCCCATCTTTTACAACTGGGATTTCAGTTTCCAGTTTACTGGTTGCAAGTTAAGATGGAAAGGCAATTATGAACAATGATTTAGGAAACACACTGACCCAAAATATTATGTAATGTGATAAAGTATTCTATATGTAATTAAAACTTGACAAAATTCTTGGTCCACGAACGACACTGTATATTTGTCATCAGGTTTTATCATGGTATTTGTTCAGTTTCTTTGTTTTAATTTATTGTGAAAAAAATAATATAATGTGTATTTTACAGTGAATGTAAAAGTAATCGTGTTTGTACAGTGTTAAAGAAGAACATTCGTGATTTGTTAGTGGTCAGAGGTGTGTGGTGCTGGATATAATGGACTACATATTGCCCAGTATGTGAATATTAAGTTTATTATCACTGTGTATGTGTGAGATAACTGGTGTGTTTACCTAAGTGATCAGATATACTGTATAATGGGTGTGTCGTGTGTGTATACATAGGGGTGATTATATCTTGCTTTTGTTGCCTGACCTACTGTCCTCCTTAATTAAGACTGTAAGTAATGCTTTATATTATCATGGTCCACTTATGGCAGTTGTTTAAAACCATCTGTTCAAAACAATACAAAAAATTACTTCTCAGATGTGTTACAGTGTCAGCAATACTTATAAAACTACTTTTACACTGACTTGAAATTAACCAACGCTACTCTCACGCGAAATTTCGAATAAATTCACACAGCTTCAAATATCCAAGATAAAAAGAGTGTGTGTTTGGGGTGAAGGGGGAGATTTGGGAAGCAGAGCGGACCGTGGAAACCTGGTCCAGTAAGGGAATATTCAAGATGCTGGGACTGCAACACCATTCTCTCCTCTCCATGGTGTGTGTGTATGTGTGTATGTGGTGGCAATGGTGTGAGAATAGTGTGGTGGTGTTGTGAAGGTGTATAGTAAGGGTTTAGTGGTGGTGTGTGAGGCTAAACACACACACACACACACACACACACACACACACACACACACACACACACACACACACACACACACACACACACACACACGCACACGCACACGCACACGCACACGCACACGCACACGCACACGCACACGCACACGCACACGCACACGCACACGCACACACACACACACACACACACACACACACACACACACACACACACACACACACACAAACACAAACACACACACACGCACACACACTCCAGTGACGCAAGACAAAGACCCGCTGCTCAAAAGAACCAGAAGAAGTCGATCAGAGCTGGTATGATCAGATGCACCAACACTCACAGGAACCACAACAAACACAGACGGACTTTTTGAAATGATTCCCTTCAATATTGGAGCGGGAGACATTCATTCAGTATCAGTACGAGACCATAATTACTGCGGCACAGATAATGAAACTCGGATTAATTGAAAACTTCCTGTTGTTCCGAGTTACTTTCTCTGTGTGTGTGTGTGTGTGTGTGTGTGTGTGTGTGTGTGTGTGTGTGTGTGTGTGTGTGTGTGACTGTGTGTGTGTGTGTGTGTGTGTGTAACTTTTTATTAATTGCATATCTTGCTATTTTCTCTTCTATCCAAGATATTACTATTATCATGCTAGTTTTAGTTTTACGACAGAGGGTGCATGTGTGTTGTGGTCTGGTTGAGTAATTCCTCTAGTAAGCTAACAATGATTTCCTAGAACCAATAATCCATATCAGTTTAGAGATTATACTGAAAATCAATTCTTCAGTTCAAGGACGTGGTTTGACTTCATGGTTCCAACCTTCAAAGCATTTCATGACACTATTTGTTTACAGTATTGTATAATATAGTAACTTATGTGTAAAGGCAATAATGGTGCTTTGTTTGTCATATAAATTACCCTCACAGCCATTCACCTCGTCATACATAATAACCCTTACATACGTCCCCCTCACCACCAACGCAACAACATGTGCATTATAATTACATATATATTTTTATATTAAATAAACTTGCTCAGGGTGAAAGCAGAATAATAATGAGGGACTAAGGTGCCCGCCGCCTGATGTACAACTTTGCACCCGAGGTAACTTTCACCGCTCAGCTTTCTTGCATATTGATGGAAATCCTGAAAGTGGAGGAAGGAGATACTGAAGAAATTCCTAAATGAGGACGACACCCTTATTGAAAAAAAGAAGGAGACAAAGTAGTAAATGAGCCTCAAGAAGTGGGGATCACTTTACAGAGTTTCATAACAAATTATAATTAACATTTTCGTTAGCAAACTTTCCTCCTACGTGTATCAGAAAACTGGAACAAAATAAACTAAAGCTTGAACATTATAAACTTAATTATACTTGCAATTACGAGAACATCAGAGGAGTAAAATTCCTTTTAATTCTATGACATAAAGCTCTTCTGATATTGCAAGATGAAAAACATAAAAACTAGAATTGAAACTTGAGGTAAAGCATTGAGGGTGAGGGCCCGTTGCGGCAGGAGGCGGCAAGTTCCAACAATATTTCTTTTCCATTCCGCTATCGAGTGCAGCAGCTGACGGGGACACGGCTGACGAGGGCACGGTAACAGCTGACACGGTGATGAGAACCACAACTTCATCGACTCACCCTTCTCCTACCTCTCCTATTACCCTTCCCTTCCCTTCCCCTCGCCTCACCCTTCTCCTACCCCTCCTATTACCCTTCCCCTCCCCTCGATTCACCCTTCTCCTACCCCTCCTATTACCCTTCCTTACCCCTCGACTCACCCTTCTCCTACCTCTCCTATTACCCTTCCCTCCCCTCGACTCACCCTTCTCCTACCCCTCCTATTACCCTTCCCTCCCCTTCCCCTCGACTCACTCTTCCCCTACCTCTCCTATTACCCTTCCCTCCCCTCGCCTCACCCTTTTCCTCCCCCTCCTATTACCCTTCCCCTCCCCTCGCCTCACGCATGATGTCAAGGTGTTTGGTTTCTATCACACAACTACTCAGGTGAGAGACGGAAATATTCAACTCGAGTCAATAATAATTAGTGGTCCAATCAGATGCTTTACATTCAGGTGTCAAATTCGGGTATTTACTTAATTAAACACGATATGAAAGTAATAATAAGAGTTTTTATAATATTATATTGACCCTCTTACCTTATATACCTCCGAATTTTGCTCGTATATCTATTTATTTATCTATCTAAGACTTTTCTCCTCTTTTGATCATACACACACACCACACAAACACACGAGCACATTACAACCCCATCAAATACCAACTAATTCATCCAAGGGGAATACGGGAATTGGGAGCCAAAATCACTATTCATTTATTTTCAGTCCATTTGCTGTCGTGATTGAATGACTGATGACGTCCAAATGGTGAAGGTGAACTGAGATGTGTTCCACGACTCACTGACTCTATGTGGAAACCTATAAATCACGGTTACTTCTGTATTTGAGAGAGAGACAGAGAGACAGAGACAGACAGAGACAGAGACAGAAACAGAGAGAGAGACAGAGAGAGAGACATACAGACAGAGAGAGAAGAAGAGAGAATATATATGAATGTCTTCTGCAGCGTCTGCTATTCCGATGGAAATCAAGCAGTTAATAAGCAAATGAGCAATATTCAATAAGCACAGCAAACAGAAACTGAGGCAACGCATCGGGTGTGGAACGGCAGCTGAAAACTCTATATTCTATAAACATTAATCAGGCTTTTCTCTTCCCCATTTCCTAACACTCAGTTCCAGGAAAAGACAAAGCAATAACAACACGTATAAAACTTTTTCTGGCAACCCTAAACCACTTGACAAAACCTCCTCAGTGGCCAACCAAAAAAAAAAAAAAAAAAAAAATGCCCCAAGAAGTTTGATAGCGAGAGAAAAAAGTTGACTTACAAATAACCCAGGTAGGGAATAGATTGGTAGTGATAAACAAACATGAGTGAGTAAGTGAGGCTTGTGGACGAGAGAGATGGAACGAACACCCTGGCTTATTAACCTTCCTTCCCTAACCACATTCAACTTCTACCTACCGCCTCCTCCACTAATCTCCATTATCTTTTCTATTGTCTTCCTCATAAAAAAATCAGTGTCCACAATTTAAGGTGGAAATATGCAAATTCTCCCAAGGACAGCCACCATATATGTGAGAGGCTTTAAGGGGAGGGTATAGTTTGGACAATTTTGGAGATAATGATTCCTTCAAACTCTTCCCAGCAACAGGGTACCATTATTTGTTTTTATCTGGTCCTGTTTCCTGGCATACTTTGGGGGAATCAAGGCACTCCAATGTACCAAAAATATTCTCTCTCTTTAAGTGGAGCGTGGGAGCCCAGAATGAGAATGGCTAGTGAGGGAATTAAGTTAGAATGAGGCCTGGCGAATGTGAGTGAAGGGGGAGAGGGAGGGGTCAATGATTTGGGTGCGAATTGCTGTGTGTGTGTGTGTGTTTGTATGCCTGTTTTCATATGTGTGTGTGTGAGTATGTATGTCTTTTTTCATGTGTATTTGTATGCCTGCTTTCATATGTGTGTGTGTGTTTGTGTGGGTGCTTTCATGTGTGTGTGTGTTTGTGTGGGTGCTTTCATGTGTGTGTGTGTTTGTGTGGGTGCTTTCATGTGTGTGTGTGTTTGTGTGGGTGCTTTCATGTGTGTGTGTGTTTGTGTGGGTGCTTTCATGTGTGTGTGTGTTTGTGTGGGTGCTTTCATGTGTGTGTGTGTTTGTGTGGGTGCTTTCATGTGTGTGTGTGTTTGTGTGGGTGCTTTCATGTGTGTGTGTGTTTGTGTGGGTGCTTTCATGTGTGTGTGTGTTTGTGTGGGTGCTTTCATGTGTGTGTGTGTTTGTGTGGGTGCTTTCATGTGTGTGTGTGTTTGTGTGGGTGCTTTCATGTGTGTGTGTGTTTGTGTGGGTGCTTTCATGTGTGTGTGTGTTTGTGTGGGTGCTTTCATGTGTGTGTGTGTTTGTGTGGGTGCTTTCATGTGTGTGTGTGTTTGTGTGGGTGCTTTCATGTGTGGGTGTGTGGGTGTGGGTTCTTTCATGTGTGTGTGTGG
>JAWZYT010003909.1:157500-177500 GCA_034508575.1 Petrolisthes manimaculis | reverse complement strand
TACATAACCAGCGACGGACAGTGACAGATGACAGGTAGACAGCAGGATATACAGTCAGAATAAGTAGATAGATAGATGTAGATAGAGAGATGTAGATAGATAGATGTAGATAGATAGATGTAAATAGATAGATGTAGATAGATAGATGTAGATAGATAGATGTAGATAGATAGATGTAGATAGATAGATAGATAGATAGATAGATAGATAGATAGATAGATAGATAGAGATAGATAGACAGATAGATAGATAGATACAGATACATAGATAAAGATAGAGACAGATGCATGAAAGGGAGGATGTGAATAATTACTTGCAATTATTATCATAAGAGATGAAGAAATAGAAGAATACATAATCATACCGGGGTCGAAATAAATGATCTGTGCATGTCATTTTAACTTTGTCATGCCCCAACCTAGCCCAATCTGGCCTACGGTAAAATCAACCCCTTCAAACTAACCCCAACCCAAGCTGACAAAAGTTGGGTCTGAGAGGTCTTAATTAAACAAGAGGGACGGGTTATGGGAAGCACTCGGCCCGTTTCTCTGACGTCCCAAAGTTTACCTCATATAAGCAGAGGCGGCCTCATCACTCCTTATAGAGCTGGTGTGGTGTTGGGGGGGTTGGGCCGTGCGTGGTGAAGGAGAATGGAATGAAGGAAGGCGAGGGGGCGTGGCGGGAGGGGGAGGAGGAAAAGGGAGGGGAAAGAAGAAAGAGAGTGGAAGGGAGAATGGTTGATGAAGGAGAGCAGGGGAAGGGGGAAAGGAAAGGGAGGGGAAAGATGAAAGGGGCATGAAGGAACGAGAGAGCAAAGGAGTATGATTGATGAAGAAGACGAGGGGGCGAGAGGGAGGATAGGAAGAGGAAAATAGAAAGGGAGATGAAGGAACGAAAGAGGAAAGGAGTAAGATTGATGAAAGAGGGGAGATGGAAGGGGATCAAGGAAATGGATAGAAAGGGGGATAAAGGAACGAAAGAGGCAGGGAGAAAGGTTAATGGAGGGGAAATGGAAGGGGACCAAAGAAAGGAAGACGAAGGAAGAAAGGTGGATCAAGGAACGAAAGAGGAAAGGAGTAAGGTTGATAAAGGAGGGGGAGAAGGTTGCATGAGTTGGGAATGAGGTAAGGGGAGGTGGATGAAAGATGAGGAGGGGAAAGGGGATAAGGGGATGAGCCCACAAGAGTTGGAGGGAATGCAAATGAATGACAGCAAGGGGGAGGAAATTCAGATGTAAACAGAAGGAATGGAAGAGGAGCAGGGCATGAAGGAAGGGGATATGAAGAAGATGCAGAAGACGACAACAAAAGAAAGGGAGAAGAAAAACTAAACGGGAGGAATGAGAAAGAAAAGGAGGAGGGAGATGGAAGAGGGAAACTTCTTAAATAAAAGGAAAGGGAGAAGAAAAACGAAAAGGGAGGAATGAGAAGGAAAAGGAGGAGGGAGAAGGAAGAAAAAAACTTCTTAAAAACAAACAACAAACAAACAGGAAAGCTAGTCATAAGAAGGACTGATGGGGCGATGAAGGAAGGGATGAAGGAAGGGATGAAGGAAGGGATGAAGGAAGGGATGAAGGGAAGGGATGAAGGAAGGGATGAAGTGAGGGGAGTGAGGAAGGGATGAAGGAATGGATGAAGGGAAAGATGAAGGAAGGGATGAAGGAAGGGATGAAGGAAGGTATGAAGGGAAGGGATGAAGGGAAGGGATGAAGGGAAGGGATGAAGGAAGGGATGAAGGAAGGGATGAAGTGAGGGGAGTGAGGAAGGGATGAAGGAAGGGGAGTGAGGGGAGTGAGGGTTATGGTGACTAATGAGGGGAGACGGGGAATACTTTGGTGGTAACTGATCCATTATGCCGGCTTTCCTGGAGGCGACCAAACTTTGGTTGGCTATTATTATGGGCAAAATGAAAGGAAGAAAGAAAGCGAAAGAAAGAAAGAAAGCGAAAGAATAAAAGACATCTAAAGTGTCATAGACCAATATAACGGGTAAATAAATAATGAGAAATATGAAGTGGGAAAATCAGTAAAAATATCATGCAGTCTAGAGACATAAAATAAATAATAAAGAGAGAGAGAGAGAGAGAGAGAGAGAGAGAGAGAGAGAGAGAGAGAAGAGAGAGAGAGAGAGAGAGAGAGAGAGAGAGAGAGAGAGAGAGAGAGAGAGACGAGAGAGGAGAGAGAGAAGAGAGAGAGAGAGAGAGAGAGAGAGAGAGAGAGAGGAGAGAGAGAGGAGAGAGTTACATATGTAAGTAAAGAGAAGGGGAATGAGTCGTAGTAAGAAAATAACTATAAAACTAATGAGAACAAAGTTTCTCTGCATCGCTTTATTCTATTTTTTTTTACCCAGCAATTTCATCTTTTGTTCTCAACTATTTTATATTATATTCCAGACTTCTTAATAATTAAGCTACTCTCCCTTAACAACACTTTCCATCCCCATTCCATTCTTTTCGAACCCCAACCAAACCACTTTCTCCTCATTTTCCATTTTTACTAATCACCTTTTTATTTTTACTAATACCCTCGCGCTAACTAGAGTTCCTAACCCCTCCCCTCTTCCTCCCGCAGACTCCCCCCCCCCCTCCTCTTCTCTCCAAGCCCACTACCACCACCTTTATCAACGTATATCACCGACAAAAAGGGAAGAGGAAGTGAAGATAAGAAGGAGCTGGAGATCTAAGAAATGGTCCGTCAGTTCACCAACCTCGGCGAGCATCGAACCCGAAAATAAAGAAGCACGTCAAATTTGGGTTTTCTGAGATCACCCTATAGGAAAAAACGGTATAACGGGGCAATACACCAAGACAATTATTTCCCAGGTGTATGAGAACAAGGAAAAACAAGGAAAGTAAGTAGGAGTAGACGGGCGAGTTCAAGGGGCAAAAAAAGTAAAAAAAAAGAAAAAGAAAAGAGGAGGTGATCGTGTTAGGGCGAGGATACTATCTAGAAAAAAAAAGTCGAGAGAGGTGTCGGTGTGTGTGTGTGGGGGCGGGGGATGGGGAAAACTCTCTAGGAGGACTTGATAATAAAAACTGAGGAGGGGGGGTCAGAGAAAAGGTGTTTAGCTGGGAGCCTGGAAATCCTAGGAGAGAGGGAGAAGAAAAAGTCAAGAGAGAAGGGAAGACTATCCTTGCCCACCCAGAGGCCTCCCTTTTGGCCAAACACGGAAGGTACGAAAGCAAGGACGAAGAGAAGGCGAGAAAGGGAAGGTAGGAAGTAGAGTAAGGAAGGGAAGGCAGGAGAAGAGAAAGGGAGGGTAGGAAGAAGAGTAAGGAAGGGAAGGTAGGAAGAAGAGAAAGGTTGGGAAGGTAGGAAGAAGAGTAAGGAAGGGGAAGGCAGGAAGAAGAGAAAGGAATGGAAGGCAGGAAGAAAGAAAGGAAGGGTAGGGAGGAAGAAGAGTACGGAAGGGAATGCAGGAAGAAGAGAAAGGAAGGGAAGGGAGGAAGAAGAGAAAAGAAGGTAAGGGAGGAAGAAGAGTAAGGAAGGGAAGGCAGGAAGAAGAGAAAGGAAGGAAGGCAGGAAGAAGAGAAAGGAAGGGAAGGCAGGAAGAAGAGAAAAGAAGGTAAGGGAGGAAGAAGAGAAAGGTTGGGAAGGTAGGAAGAAGAGTAAGGAAGGGAAGGCAGGAAGAAGAGAAAAGGAAGGGAAGGTAGGAAGAAGAGTAAAGGAAGGGAAGGCAGGAAGAAGAGAAAGGAAGGGAAGGTAGGTAATGTTTAAAGTGGATATGGCAGTGATTAAGGCCGCAGGGAAGAAAGGAAGATAGCAGAACAAAGTGAAGAACCAAAAGAAAGACAATATTAGGGAAAGTTTCTACGAGTTACTCTACATCTGCTTAGAATATATTTACTCCTGCTACTCGTGTGTGTGTGTGTGTGTGTGTGTGTGTGTGTGTTATTATATGTAAAGCATTTATTTATTTCTACAAGGACTGCATGAATGAATGAGGTCAAAATACGACCATCTTATATACTTGATAGAAGTGTGAAATTATAAAATAATATAAAAAAATAGTATATTATATACTTTCATTTTCTCGATGATAGGCATTTAGTAAACGTATATGAATTCCGACCAGGTATGTATAAACGAAGTACATAGAGAAGGAACATAACAATGAGATAAAGGGGAAATATAGTAAGCGATGACTAGTAAGAGAAGTTGAAGGCTAAACACAAGCGGAAAGGGAGAGATGAAGAATGGGGACGATAAGAGTAAGTGGTGAAATAATGGCCAATGAAAGAGAATTGTGGGTATAAAAACGACGGGAAATGGTGATGAGATGAAGGAAAAACCACAGAGAGAGAGAGAGAGAGACAAAGAAAGAAAGAGAGAGAAAGAGAGAGAGACAGAGAAAGAGAGGAAAGAGAGAGACAGAGAAAGAGAGAAAGAGAGAGAGACAGAGAAAGACAGACAGACAGACAGAGAAAGACAGACAGACAGTTTGACAGACAGACAGTTTGACAGACAGACAGAGAGAGATGAAGGGGAGAGAGAGATGAAGGGGAGAGAGAGATGAAGGGGAGAGGAAGAAAGAGATACTGAATGGAGGATGCCTTTTGATTAATACCTTCCGATTAATCCCTTACACAACAACGACTGGGTATAAGGTATAATTCGCTGCACGTATAGGCTATAAATTGCCTCAGAGTGATTTACGCCCAAAACACACACAGAAAAATATTAATTCATCTGTGTTTCCATGAAAGGGTATTAATTACTACTCGATACGGTGGACTGTAATTTCCTTGGTAAATACAAATATCTGAAAAAATCTACATTCAGAGTTGATTAACTATTCCTAGAACCACAACGATGGAGGTATAGGGTATATAGGCTACACCATGATTATAACAACAACCTTATTATAGTGAATCTTGACGAGCCAAACAATGTCTATATTTTTACGTTATTTTTTTTTTACAAATAACAAAACTGTGTATAGGATCTGCTGCACATTTTTTAAACAGCTAATTATCTTTTTTTTTTCTCTCTCTCTAGACAACAAGGATAAGTGGAAAGAGAGGAGTGATAAGACGAAAGGAATGTAGTAGGTATGGGAGGAGTAGAGGAGTTAAGGAAGGAGTGGAGGGAAGAGAGATAGAAGTGATAAGATAAGAGAGAAAGAAGTTATCTATAGGATAAAAAGAGTGGTAAGGCATGGAAGGTGTAGGCAAGAAGGATTAAGCAACAACAAACCTCTTGGTGTTTACGAGGCAGATGGTGTTCGCTTACATATGTACTGAAATAATACCTCTACCCCTTTTTACTTACCTTTCAACCTTTTACTTACTGTCTCAGATATACAGGTGAGGACTGTAAGGTAAAAACCCCCTCTACCTATCTGTATCTCCAGAAAGGTAAATAATATATATATATATACCAGTAAACAAATTAGAGGGAAAAACGCCACGATCATTCAGCGAAAACCAAAAGGAGACAAATCAAGAAACATGGAGGAACTTAAAAGATGGGAGAAGAGGAGAGACGAAAGAAGCGTAGAAAATAGAAGAGGAAAAAAGAAGAAAATTAAGAAGAAGAAGAATTAGAAGAAGAAGAAAGTGGAGAAGTGAGAGAAGGAGGGGAGCACCGTAGGACTGGAAGGATCAAACAAGAAAAACCTGACAGGAGTAAAAGTCAATTAGACTCTGAGGGCTCCTTGGACGGTCGGGGGAGGCGTAAGAAAAGGAAACAAAGAGGTGGTAAAAAGAGAAAAAGGGAGAGACAGAGAGAAGGAATAGAAAAAAGAAAAAAGTGAGAGAGGTAGATGAGAAGGGAGCTAGAGAGAGGTGCAAAGGAAGTAGAGAGAGGAAATGAGAGTGAGGCAGAGGTAGGGAATGTGGGGGGATTAGGAAAGTGGGGTAGAGTTAATTTAAGAGAGAACATAAATGATAAAGAGAGAAGGGGAGGGAAGTAAGGCAATGATAAAAAATAGAAAAGGAGAAAGTGTACAATGACTAAAGAATATGTGGGAATGGGAAGAAGCAAAAAGGAAATAAAAAGTAAGAAAGAATTGTGAAAATGAGAGAATGATGGAAGAATACATGAACAGAAGGTTAACGAACGATAGGAAAACATGCTGTGTGAAAAAAAAAGTGGAAACAAAGAGGACAACAAAAACAAGAAAAGCAAGAATTGGAAAAATTGGAAGAACGGAAGAGAGAGAAAGATGAAAACGAGGAAACGTGTGTGTGCGAGAGAGAGAGATAGAGAGAGAAAAGAGAAGGGAACCGGATATAGGGATAAAACAAAACAAAAAAGAAAGTTTGAAAAAGGATGAGACACGACAAGGAAAGGTGGACAGGAAAAATAATAACAAAAAGAAGAGAACGAGAAATAGAGACACAAAAGAATAGAATAACAGATGAGAAGGAAAACAATAATTACACAACAAAAATAATGAAATAAGATTGAATTATGAAAAGAAGGGTGAATCCAGCCAATAACATCAACAAACAATTGTATACAGAAAAATGGGGCAAAACGTAATGGAGAAAACTGCCAAAATCTTTTCGAGGGAAGACAGACAGAGGCTTGACAAAGAATCAAGACAGCCAGATAGAGAAAGTAGGAAGAGAGGAGCAAAGGGCAAACAGACATAAAAGCGAGATGGGAGCCGGATGTGAGGTGAGGTGAAGTGAGATGCGAGAGGAAGAGAAAGGTTTAAAGAGAATATAGAAGAGAAGGGAGGGAGAGAGAAAGGTTTAAAGAGAATGTAGAAGATAAACAGGGGTGGAGAAAAGTTAAAGGAAAATGTAGAAGAGAAAAGAGAGAGGGGTTTAAAAAGAATATAGAAGAGAAGAGAAGGGTAAAGACAGATATAAAGAGTGTTTGTAAGTTAGAAGGTGGTGGAAGAGAAGGAACTTGATAGGATGTAAGACAGAAAGGAAGTGCAAGAAAGATGTATCAGAGGAATTTGAATGAAAAATGGATTAGGAGGAAATAGTGGAGGAGGAGGAAGAAGAAACACTGGAAGGAGTGAAGGACATACTGACGAAGGAGAGAAATTGAAGGAGGAGGGGATAGAGATAGAGAAGGAAGAGCAGGAGGAGATCAAGTTGAAGAGGATAGAATAACACATTAGGAAGAATATAGTAATATAAATTGATAAGTATCAGGAATAAGAGAGACAGAGACAGAGAGAGAGAGAAATAAACTATGTAAATAACAAGAAATTCTGTAAAACACACACACACACACACACACACACACACACACACACACACACACACACACACACACACACACACACACACACACACACACACACACACACACACACACACACACACACACACACACACACACACACACACACACACACACACACACACACACACACACACACACACACACACACACACACACACACACACACACACACACACACACACACACACACACACACACACACACACACACACACACACACACACACACACACACACACACACACACACACACACACACACACACACACACACACACACACACACACACACACACACACACACACACACACACACACACACACACACACACACACACACACACACACACACACACACACACACACACACACACACACACACACACACACACACACACACACACACACACACACACACACACACACACACACACACACACACACACACACACACACACACACACACACACACACACACACACACACACACACACACACACACACACACACACACACACACACACACACACACACACACACACACACACACACACACACACACACACACACACACACACACACACACACACACACACACACACACACACACACACACACACACACACACACACACACACACACACACACACACACACACACACACACACACACACACACACACACACACACACACACACACACACACACACACACACACACACACACACACACACACACACACACACACACACACACACACACACACACACACACACACACACACACACACACACACACACACACACACACACACACACACACACACACACACACACACACACACACACACACACACACACACACACACACACACACACACACACACACACACACACACACACACACACACACACACACACACACACACACACACACACACACACACACACACACACACACACACACACACACACACACACACACACACACACACACACACACACACACACACACACACACACACACACACACACACACACACACACACACACACACACACACACACACACACACACACACACACACACACACACACACACACACACACACACACACACACACACACACACACACACACACACACACACACACACACACACACACACACACACACACACACACACACACACACACACACACACACACACACACACACACACACACACACACACACACACACACACACACACACACACACACACACACACACACACACACACACACACACACACACACACACACACACACACACACACACACACACACACACACACACACACACACACACACACACACACACACACACACACACACACACACACACACACACACACACACACACACACACACACACACACACACACACACACACACACACACACACACACACACACACACACACACACACACACACACACACACACACACACACACACACACACACACACACACACACACACACACACACACACACACACACACACACACACACACACACACACACACACACACACACACACACACACACACACACACACACACACACACACACACACACACACACACACACACACACACACACACACACACACACACACACACACACACACACACACACACACACACACACACACACACACACACACACACACACACACACACACACACACACACACACACACACACACACACACACACACACACACACACACACACACACACACACACACACACACACACACACACACACACACACACACACACACACACACACACACACACACACACACACACACACACACACACACACACACACACACACACACACACACACACACACACACACACACACACACACACACACACACACACACACACACACACACACACACACACACACACACACACACACACACACACACACACACACACACACACACACACACACACACACACACACACACACACACACACACACACACACACACACACACACACACACACACACACACACACACACACACACACACACACACACACACACACACACACACACACACACACACACACACACACACACACACACACACACACACACACACACACACACACACACACACACACACACACACACACACACACACACACACACACACACACACACACACACACACACACACACACACACACACACACACACACACACACACACACACACACACACACACACACACACACACACACACACACACACACACACACACACACACACACACACACACACACACACACACACACACACACACACACACACACACACACACACACACACACACACACACACACACACACACACACACACACACACACACACACACACACACACACACACACACACACACACACACACACACACACACACACACACACACACACACACACACACACACACACACACACACACACACACACACACACACACACACACACACACACACACACACACACACACACACACACACACACACACACACACACACACACACACACACACACACACACACACACACACACACACACACACACACACACACACACACACACACACACACACACACACACACACACACACACACACACACACACACACACACACACACACACACACACACACACACACACACACACACACACACACACACACACACACACACACACACACACACACACACACACACACACACACACACACACACACACACACACACACACACACACACACACACACACACACACACACACACACACACACACACACACACACACACACACACACACACACACACACACACACACACACACACACACACACACACACACACACACACACACACACACACACACACACACACACACACACACACACACACACACACACACACACACACACACACACACACACACACAGCCAGGCAACACTCGTAAAAGAACATATGAAAATTGCAGAGTACGAGCAACAACAACAACAACATCAACAACAAGGAAAAGAAAATCTGGTACAAACGTAAAACATATAATACAGTCAACCCTTGTGGGACTCAGAGCAATCGACAACAAAGGTCTCGGTTCTATATATACAATTCATATTATCGTACCAGAAAAACTAATGTTGAATAGAAAAATGAAGAATAGTCAGAGATAGAAAGAGATGAAAGAATGGTGGAATTAATGCAGTATGAACAATATATATATATACATGAAAAAAATAAAAGATATGAGATGGGCGAAGAAGTGAATGAAAAGGCAACTATGAATAAATGAATGACTAAATGAATGAATGAATGAATGAATGGATGGATGTATTGAGTTCAAGGCGACACCACAACTACACTACAAAGATCACGTGATGCTGGATAAGCCAAAATTCAAAACTGCAAGACAAGGGGAAGAAAAAACAAAACAAAATGAAATCAACGCAAGGGAAACCAACCTGGCACTAGAATCCGTTTCCCAGGAGTTGGTGGCAGCTGAGAATAACTTGGAGTTCTGTCTGCTTTTATTTTAGTTTTAGTTTTCATTACTCCGTCTCCACAGCAACAAGGTCAGCCCAGCCATGCAACCCAACATCCTTTTTTTGCATGTCCTCCCATACCCCCTTTTGATCCTCCTCACTCACCCACGAGCTCCTATACTTGTCCTCCTCCTCATCTTCTTTCTCTTCTTCTTAATCCTTCTCCTCCTCCTCCTACTCCAATTTGACTTTCTTTGCATTTATTTGTATTCCTCGTTTTCCTCTCTTTCTTCCTCGTCCTCCTGCTGCTGCTTCTTGACTTTCTTTATCTATTATTTTTTCTTTCTCATTCTACATTTCCTCCTCTACCTTGCTGCAACATCCATTCATTTCCCCTTTCTCGCAGTCTAGCAACAATCCTCTTCAAATCACCATCTTTCCCTTCCCTGCCGCCTTCACCCCTTCCACTTCCTCCTCTTTTTTATATCATCACATCTCCTGCTCTCTGCCATTTTAGTCTCCATTCATCCTCCCCTTGCTTATTTCCCTGCACCCTGACTCCCACCACTCTCCCTTACAACTTGTCTTTCACCCTGCCCTCTTTGCCTCTCAATCTTTTCTTCCTGCTGTATACCCATGGACCTCCTCCCGTTGATTCCTTCACTCATCACATCCTCCTCCTTGTCCTCCTCCTCCTCCTCCTCCTCCTCCTCGTCGTCCTTGTCCTTCAGTCTTTTCCAACTCCTCCTTCATGCCCTTCAGGCTCTGGGATCCTTTTACTCCCTTGCCCTCTGCTGGCTCAATGGTCCTCAAAACAGTGCTGCGTGAGAGTCAGTTTCGGGTTGGAAAAGGCTTTGGAACAAGAAGAACAGAAAGGCAGGTTACAAAGAGACAAATTGACGAGTGCCGAGGTATTGTACAAGTGTTGCTCCGACTGTTGAGAAAGAGCGAGTGAGAGAGAGGGTTATGAACCAAGTGCAAGAGAATGGGGGAACAAAGGAAGACACACAGACAGTGACTATGACACTGGAATATAAACAAAGAGACACATATATATACGTGAAGAGACTAGTCCTTAGTAGGTTAGCTTTGGTCGAATACATAGACACTAAAGAAAGGTCAAAGATATATATATGAATGGGTGTGCAATAATGACGAACGAAAAAAGTAGGAACTCTCAATGTTGAAAAAAAAAAAAATAATATAAGTGTCTCGAGGGTGGGCCAGACACACTGTACAGCCAAGCACAAAAATATTAAGCGACTTCCTACTCTTCCACTTCCTCTCCTTCACGTTACATGCGCCATCCATGTAACTTTGAATCTTTCTTATTCAATTTTTTCTCCTGTCTTTTCTGTGTCATGATTAGATTTCCACATTTTCAGCTCTTCCTTCACCCATGTTTTGTTATTTTCTTTCGCCTCTCTTCTATGTACTCTTCTCTCCAACCAACCAACTACTCTAAGTCCTTCACTTTTTCTTTTCCTTCATATTTTCCATTCTGCTAACTTGCTCACGCTCATCCATTCCATTCCATTCTCATCCCTTCCTTCATTCATTCACATTATCAGAATCTGTCTTCTCTTCTCTGCCTCTCGTATCCATAACCGGTTCCAACTCCAAAACTCACCTATCCTCCTTCCCTTCTACTCTCTCTCCCTTATAACTTCTACAACTAAAATCTTTTCACTTTCACCCTTTTCCATTTCATTCCCCTTATTTATTTGGGGCGTTCCATCTTGCCCATTTCTTTCCCTTCTCACCTCGTCCCATTCCCGTAACTTGCCTTCTCAACTCTTTAATTTATCCTTTAACTACCTTCCTCTTTTTCTACATTTCTGTCTCTTTTTCCCGACTTTCATTTCTCAACTTCATTCATTTTACTTCCTCTTTCATCCATGGCTATATATTACTAACCACCTTTTTATTTCCTACATATCCCCTATACCCTTCCTTCCAAATCGCAAACCCTGCCTACTTTAACGCATCATATCCTTAAACCTTGTAACTCCTTATCGCCCCTACTTTCCTAGCTAGAACCCCTTTACCAACCAACCCCCACTTTCCTCCATAACACCCAGATCCGTCCTCCTCCCTCCTTCCCTCCTTCCCGCTGAAAACGTCCACAAAACTCGAGGGTCTGTGATGAGGCAAGGAAGGTCCCCAAGTTTTCCCCAGTTCCGCTTCCTGCGTCCACAAGACCAGCTCGACCCCATTGCTCTGGAGACCGAGGTGTGAGAGGTCCTGTGCGTGAGGGATGTGTGCGTGCCTGAGGACTGAGTGGTCGTTTGCGTGTGGGTTTTGTGCGTGAGGGGATTCTGTATGTGTGTGTGTGTGTGTGTGTGTGTGTGTGTGTGTGTGTGTGTGTGTGTGTGTGTGTGTGTGTGTGTGGAGGTGTGCAGACCCAGAGTGGAAAGTGCTACAACAATATCCGCACCTAGGAATAATACAGGCACACAATGTTACCAGAGGAATGGTTGTAAAGTGGACGTAATCTCATGTTGTCAAGTGTGGGAATGATTTATGCTCTGGGGCAACATTTCCCAATACTACCAGTGCACTGACGTGACCCGAGACGTGGGGGTCGTAACTGCTGGTGCATAGTAATGATATAACCATTAATATTGTTGTCATAAGCGTTTCTCCAGATAATTCGAGTGGAGTTATATGATCCGAAGGCGTGGGAGTCGCAAGTGCCGAGGCAATAACATTAAATTCCATTTATTATTAGTTTGGTTATAAGATGTGGAAAATCGGAGTATTAACTTACTATTTCAGGTCTGTAGGTGAGACTATTATGTAAACCTGTGCGTGGGTAAGTTAATGAATACCCTTATCTATTTCCTACGTGTTATTTCTTTCTGCAGCACACTCAGGTTCTAATGCCTTTGTTAATTAATGTCATGACCGCTGCCACCAGAGGTCAGAATAATCGCTTGACCCGTGGTGCTGTCGACATATAGTTTACATCATCTTTACATAATTGTGGAGCATAATTCCGGGTAGACTTCCCATAAGAACCATTGTTAATGTGAGAAGGAAGCAGAAACTCCACAAATAAGCCTTGTGATTTGTGTGACCTCTGGGGGGGAAACGGACACAACTTTAGATCATGACTGTACATCAATGTGTCTATTTACCACGCAACATTTCTCAACAAGACACGACACCACCTTTTATTTACCGCACATCAACTACTATGAGCAGTACCCGCTTGGCTCTCATTACACCGTCGGTAACCATACTCAAGGCACCCTGTCCATCACTCCGGGGGGTAGATATCACAGACGTTTATACAAATGGGGCTGAATATTACATGAACACCTTGTACCTCTCGCCTCCAGGGACCTCGAATGGGTACAAGACACGCCAGTCCCTCTCCTTCCTCCATCAGTCACCAGAGCCACGGTAAACCCTCTCTCTCTCTCTCTTTTTTTAAACCAGACTTATATCATACGCTCCCGCCGCTGAAAAATACATGAAAATTGATTAGGCAACGCTCGGGTAGCTTGTCTTTGATGTTCTATTCCCAGTCATACTCACGTGGCGTGCTGTGTGGCAACATTTTAACATTTTCACCCAGGTTATGTTGTTGGTTATGTCGTAGGTTGTGTTGTGTCGTAGGTTAAGTTGTGTTGTTGTGTCGTAGGTTGTGTTGGGTTTTATTGTATAGGTTGTGTTATGTTGTGTTGTAGGTTGTGTTGTTGTGTCGTTAGTTGTGTTGTTGGTTGTGTCGTAAGTTGTGTTGTTGGTTGTGTCGTAAGTTGTGTTGTTGGTTGTGTCGTAAGTTGTGTTGTGTAGTATGGTGTGTTCTTTTGTGTTGTAGGTTGTGCTGTGTTGTGTCGTAGGTTGTGTTGTGTTGTCGTAAGTTGTGTTGTGTTGTGTTGTACTGTAGCTTGTGTTGTGTTGCATTGTATATAGCTTTGTGTTGTGTTGTGTTATGTCGTAGGTTGTGTTGTGTTGTTGTACTATAGTTCTTACACTCCACACACACATATATCTAATTTACTTCAAGTCAAACTATTATTACATTTTTTCCTACAATTCTTTGTGTCGGATGTCTCTAATCCCAACTTCTGTCACTTTTATCCTTTTTCTAAGCTTTTCCTATATTGTTTTTACTTTCGCCTCCGTGCGTGAGTGTGTGTGAAGGGACAAGAGAAAAAGAGGCAAAATAAGTATAACGGTGGGAGAGGTGGGGGTGGACTGGAGGAGGGGGTGGACTGGAGGAGGGGGTGGACTGGAGGAGGGGTGGAACAGGAGGAGGGGCGAACAGGAGGGGGGAGGGGGACAGGAGGAGGGGGGGACTAGAAGGGGGGAGGGAAGTGGAGTGCGGCCTCACGCTCCATTACCCTGGCTGCTTCGATGGTCGGCCAGCGGTAATGTTCAGTGGGGCTGGGGGGGAAGGGGGGGGGGGGAAGTGGGGTTAAGGGGAGGTAGGGGGGCATTTTTGTTCTGGGCCTGGACACCCTCTTTTTTTTTTAAAGGTCAGTGTTGGGTCAGATTTTATCATTTCTGTACTTCATTTTCGTTTCAGAAGGTCCAGCAGTCTTTAGTTCCCTGTTTTAAATCCCCAAAACAAATGACTCATGTTAGGGTTCGAGTAACGGCCGACTTCACACTTGCATATATTACACTAAATAAACAAATACGGTAATTAAGTCAGTATATTATTATATGATAATGATTCTCCACTTTATTTTCACCCACATCAATAATGCACTAATAACAACCCCTTCGTATGAATGCAATAAATCTGTCTAATCATTATAAACTTCAGGATGATAAATATTTCCTTTGTATATTGCAGAATGAAAAGGAACCTACCGGGAGATCATTAGTGAGACAGTAATGGTGGAAATGAAACATGATATATGCTTGAGGAAGGCAATCATAAGAGATCAAATGACACAAAAAGAGAATGCCTAGAAGATATAAGAAGAAAGATAAGTGACGTAAGAGAGAGAGAGAGAGAGGGAGAGAGAGAGGGAGAGAGAGAGAGGGAGAGAGAGAGCGAGGAGGTGGGGTACAAAATGGCAATAAGAGAAAATATGTGAGACTGTTAGCTCAACCACGGAAAAAATATTTTAATCAAAATCATATTACACATATAACTTCATTGCCCCTTCTCGCAAAATCTCTCCATAAAAAAAGAAGAGCTCGGAAAATTGTGTCTCTAAACGTGCAATAACTTTCTTCTCTTCACATCCTCTGTCCATATTTTTTAGCTTAATGTTCCATATATAACCCATTCACCTCCAGCCTCCCACACTGCACCCAACCTGTCACATCCCACTCTACTGAAGTCACGTCCCTACACCTGACCTTCATTATACACTAAATCCAAATGACTTAGAGGCTTATTTTGTATATATACCTTTCAGCTTCCTACACTTCCACCTCCTTCAGCCAACGTGACCAGTCATTTCACACGTGCAAATTTAAGCAACTTTCAATCTAGGGATGTAATGTATTGGCAATTTTTCCAATGTATTTATGAAGAAAGGAATAGAGGGATGACGTGTTTGTGAACGATGGGAGTTTGCTCTGCCGTGATTTTTTTTATTTATATATGACAAAGAAAACTGACATCGAAGTATAACATCATTAGGCACAAAATGGAACGGTATAATAGTATTTGTTTATGTAGTAATACGAATTGAAATAATATTCATTAATAATATTCTGCTGTAAATTACCAAAAGAACAAGAATGGAGAAGGCTGAACAGATCATAACACAAATGACGCGAAAAAAAATAGCATATTCTATATATACTGATTACCCATGAAACCTCGGCTACTGATGCACACGACGTCAAAATTAAATATACGGTAGTGTTTGTCTGTCAAATAATAAACCATGTGATGTAAGCCTGTTCAGTCAAAAAAAAAAAAAAAAAAAAAAAAAAAAAAAAAAAAAAAAAAAAAATACTATCCGACTGAATGAAATATTGTTGTGTTATTAGGGGTGATTTCAACGTTGATATATTATGGTCATAAATCTGTACACAAGCAAGACTTAGTTAATTACTTTCAGTGTAAATCATATTTGTAGCGTTATTAAGAAGCCGACCAGAGTCACACCAAAATCAGCCACAGACACAAACAAAATATTATTGTTTGGTGGGAAAACTTTATTCAATTAAGAACATTTCCCACGAGGCGCCTGATCACACAATCTTAAGTGGAGGGTTAAGTTTTGGCTTTTTTGGAGATATTGATTCCTCCACACTCTTCCCAACAACAGGTCACCATTATTTTTTTTAATTTGGTCCCGTTTCCTGGCATACTTTGGAGGAATCAAGGCACTTTATTGTACCCAAAGTATACTCTCCCCTTAATATAATGACTACGATATATATTGTTTTTCAGTTCCCATTAAAAGTACTGAGTAAACAGAACATGCCTTGAAGAGACTTTATTGAAATACTTGACATAATAGAAAGTGCCACACAGAAAACTTTTATATAAACCAAGATACAGAGATTAGGAATGAGAAATGAAGCAAAATGAAAGAGGTAAACAAAACCAGAATAACAAAGTACGAGGAGAAAGGAGAACAGAATAATGAAGAGAAGGGGTAAGTCGTGTTATGTATTTCAGAATAATCAAACAAATATGGTAATGTATTAGTAAATATAATGGAAAAATAAAATCTGCATGAACTGGGTTGGAACGGTACTCTAATTAACGTAATTTAGGGTAACTATCTCGAATGAAAAAACTGGCATCCACAAAATAAAGAGGAATGAAGATATATCAGAGAGAAATATATGTTATAATAGTGAAGAAATAATAATAATAATAATAATAATAATAATAATAATAATAATAATAATAATAATAATAATAATAACAATAATAATAATAAAAGATAATAATGATGCTGATCGTAGTCGTCATCATCATCTAAGAGTTGGGATGTTTTTTGTGTTTTTTTCAATAAGATATTATGAAGCTAGCCTCGTCACATTACATCCTCTAGACAAGTACAGATGGTGCAGGGAAGAAAACTCACCTAAGGAGAGAAGTTTATTCCCGACTAGTTTCGCTGAGTGCGCTTCTCTGAGCAAACTCCACTTGGCGAAATTAGTCAGGAATAAACTTTTGTCTTTAGCCCGAGACGTCAAGGTCTATTATATCCTATTTTGTGATTATCCGTTAGTGGGGTTCCGAGTACTGTACTGTATATGGGGAGAGTAAGTAAAGACAGGTCAATTTGAGGTCATCTTGCAATTAACCAACATCTCACATCATCACTGATTAAAACAAAGAATAAGACACACGCACACACACACAAATGCACGTACTCACAGACACACACACATACATATATATGTGTGTGTGTGAAAGTGTTTGTATGCATACAAACATACACACACATATACACATACACATACACACACACATACACAAACACACACACACAGACTATAGAGACATTATTAAACTCAAACACACATTGAATATTTTCCCATGTTTCAGAACCTTCATTTACTGTGCCGACATAATTATAACGAGTTTGCCTCAATACATTAAATAAACTACTATATTGTACATAAACAGAACATTACTTTCTAACAAAAATCCGTACTCTTTCCGGATGGTCAGTGTCCACGTAATTAGCAATGACAACTTCATTCGCTTGTGCAATTAGCCAAAATGCTGAAGGACAGCATTTTTGTAATTTCATAATAATATTTACTGCCAGAGTACGTCAGTGTGTCTGTATAATTCTGAATGATCTCCTTTCACCAGGCCACGTGTCGGATTACCATCAACCCTAATTTTCTCTCTCGCTGAGTGAAGGGTTTTGTTTTTGATGAGGATTAAATTATTCTTACAATTTTACTTTTATTTCAGTTTAGTGTTAGGAAAGGTGCGTGGCTATTACAGGAAATTTGGTAGAGGCACATATGTTAACACTTAAAGAGACACTTATATTCACGCCATGTAGTCTAGCTGTAGACCTTTCACGTTCATTAGCATTGTAAATAATTATGGGGTTGAAACACAGACTGCAGACGAAAACAGGGGCCAATAAAAAAAAAAAAAAAAAAAAAAAAATCATTACTGTTCCTCTCAGTTAACAAATATATATAAGTGTTTGTCTAAGGTCTCTCTCTCTCTCTCTCTCTCTCTCTCTCTCTCTCTCTCTCTCTCTCTCTCTCTCTCTCTCTCTCTAAATCGTTTGTAGATAGCCCTGGTATCATGAACGGTAAAATCTTTATATAGAGAACACCAAATTCGAGAGAGTTTGTTTGATTCGAGTATTGTGACGCAAGTGGGTATTCGATGCGGATATGAACATTCAGCCCGTGAAATTTATGCGTACTTCTCACGTATTCATCCGATACATGCAATACTGATTTTCCTTGTGCAGTTTATTGAGGAAATAAGTGGTAATATTAGGCCCCCAATAATGGCCACCGTCGTCTATGCAGTCTCTCGAGTTTATACGACAAATGAAAGAAGTTTTAGTTAGCTTCGTTCAGATCAGTAAATACCAAATATACGACAAAACACATTGAAAGTTATAGGCAGGTCGCTGCTCCCCACCGAGGTTGAATCTGCATTATTTGCCAGATGTTTTCAGCAAATTTGTGGCCAAGGCTTTTGTCTGATTGTACACCACAGGACTGAAGGCTTTGTGAAGGTGTGGGGTCTTCAGTTCTAGTGGACCCCAGCCCTGGAGAGGATTAAGGACAGGGACACACCAAAGAACTTCCAAGAACTAGACAGTATATTGAGAGAGAGAGAGAGAAAGAGAGGGAGAGAGAGAGAGAGAGAGAGAGAGAGAGAGAGAGAGAGAGAGAGAGAGAGAGAGAGAGAGAGAGAGAGAGAGAGAGAGAGAGAGAGAGAGAGAGAGAGAGATAATGTGAGTGAGTGAGTGAGTGTGTGTGTGTTATAGTCATGCTAGTCAGCGCACATTACGGTATCCAAAACATTAGTTATTATAATACTGGTGATGAAATATATAGTTAAGTTTTGTGGCTCATGCATCATGTGACCTGCTGAGTATAAGGATTAAGAGCAAGATTATGCCAAAGTCTTTCTGTGAGCACCTCGACACTTTTAGCAATAGAGATTACACTCAAGCTATAATCGTGTTTACAAGAGCACTCGCTGACATACGATCAAATAACAACAACAACAGCAGAGCTAAAAATGCGACTAATTCCTTAATCCGTTGATACAAAGAGCTCCCCCCCAAAAAAAAATA
>JAWZYT010003909.1:95000-152500 GCA_034508575.1 Petrolisthes manimaculis | reverse complement strand
ATATGAGGGGAAGGAAAGAGGGGAAAAGCAAAGCCAGGAAGCGACTAAGGTTGTAAGGATATATATACGACAGTGCCGGAGGGAAGGGAAATGAACGGAGAACACGAGAGGGGCACCAAAACAAACCTATAATAGAAGGGGGCAATTTAAAATGAACAAAATTATATACTGGAGATAGATCAAAGTTAGCACACGTACAGCTATAGTAATGGAAGAGGAGAGAGAAAGAAACTAACTGATGACTCAATGTGTGTGTGTGTGTGTGTGTGTGTGTGTGTGTGTGTGTCTGTGTGTGTGTGTGTGTGTGTGTGTGTGTGTGTGTGTGTGTGTGTGTGTGTGTGTGTGTGTGTGTGTGTGTGTGTGTGTGTGTGTGTGTGACAATGATAGATATATAGATATATAGATAGATAGATATATAGATAGATAGATAGATAGATAGATAGATAAATAGATAGATAGATAGATAGAGTAGATAGATAGAGTAGATAGACAGACAGATATATAGATAGACAGATTGATAGTGCGAGGGATAGAGAGATGGCGAGACAAGACAGCAGCAAGAAGTAAAACAAATGAAGTGAGAGACAGGGACGTGCTGTGGGTTGCAATGAAAAGAGGTGAGGTGTTGGTGTGAGAGATGATGCAAGAAACCGAAGACTGAGGCAAAGAGAAGAAGGAAGAGGAGGAGGAGATATTGGCGATTCAAGGAGGTGGAGGAGACGAGACAACGAAGATAAGAAAAGGCAAATAGGAGGGAAAAGGGCAAAGAGGTGAAAGATGACAGATGAAGAGAGGAAGAGACAATAATAAGTAAGAGGAGAGTCAAGAAGGATGATTGGAAAAGCGGTGGAGAAGTAAAAGAGAGAAAAAGAGAGAGAGATAGAGGAATATAAAGAAAGAAGGAAGAAAGGAATAGTATCCCTGAAGGAGAGAAAGGAGGGACAGAGGAAGGAAGTAGAAAAGAGTTCGTGGTGGAGAAAAGAAACAGAGCAAAGAACTAAGAGGAGAAATGGGAGGGGGGAGAGAGGAAGAGGAGAATAGCAAAGAAAACGAAGGAAAGATGCATGAGAAAAAAACTAGAAGGCAAGAAACAGAACATAAAGAACAGTGAGAACGAAAATAAGATAAAATAAATGACTAGGAGAAGAGGAGATAGGAAGGGCAATAAGAGAGATAAGAGGATGTGAAAGAAGAGAAATAAATGAAGTTAGAAAAGCAGAATTAAATCAACACAAAAAGATGAAAACAAATAATACAATATAAACAAAAGTCTGGGAGATGAGGCAAGAGAATCACGAGGAAACAAAGCAAGAGGAATGGGAAGAAGAGAAACAAGAGGAAACAAGGGAGGGAGGGGGGGAACAACAACAACAAAGCAAAGAGGGAGGAGAAAGAAAAGTTAGGGGACGGCAGGCAAGAGGATCAAAGAGAAGCAAGAGTAAAGAGAAGCAAGAGTAAAGAGAAACAACAAGGCGGGGAGGTGCAAGACGAAGCGAGGCAATACACCTAAGAAAATATACAAAGCAAAAGAAAAACAAGAGGGGGTGGTGGGGGAAGCGAGGTAAGAGGAAGTGAGGTGAGAAAGGTGGTGGAAGGGATGTAAGAGACGTAAGAAAAACAAGTAACATAAGCAAGAGAAACAAGAGAGAGGGAGGAAAGAGGAATCAAGAGGTAAAAATGGTGCAAAAGTAAGAAAATAGCAAAGTAAAAGGAACAAGAGGGAGTGAGGCCAGATGAAGTGAAGTGTAAAGCGTATATAAGCCATGCAATAGAAATAAGAGAATAGTAAAGTAAGATGAACAAGAAGGAGAATAGCAAGGAGGAGGAGGAAAGTGAGAGGCAGAATCCATGCACAAGAAGAGGAGGAAGTGAGAGATAAAGCAAGAAAATACAAGAGGGAGAGAGAGAGATAGGCAAGCGGAGGAAGTGAGAGATAAAGCAAGAAAATACAAGAGAGAGAGAGGTAAAGCAAGAAAATACAGAGAGGCAAGAGGAGGAAGTGAGAGAGAGGCAAGAGGAGGAGGAAGGTAGAAGCGATGCAAGGGAAGCAGCCCGACCATCGTCACTCCGGGAGCCACCAGCCATGAATAAGGTATCAGGGAGGGAAGGGTGGCCAGGTACTCATTCCCTCTCCACACTCCTCCAGGGAGGGGGCTGGAGTGGGGTGGGGATAGGAGCTGAAATAAGGGCAAAGGTAGGAGCGAAGGCAAAGGAAAGGGCATGGATAAAGGCATAGGGAAGGGCAGGGAAAGGGGGCAATAAAGGGCAGAAAATAATGGTGTAGGCAAGGCAGGAAAAGGAAAAGGGGGTAAAGGATACTAACATGAAACAGAAGTAAGATGAGAAGAAAGAGACAAATATGAGGGCCAAAAGTGTATGAGAGTTTGGTAGAAGGGAATAATATGTTCAGAGTTGGTGGCAGGGCGAGGACATGCAGTGTTGGGGGGCAAGGACGCTAGTAGGATATGGAGGGGATATCAAGGGCACCCTCTGGGGGAAATGAGGCCAAAATATGAACAAGAAATTTGGCAGGGACAGCAGCTGGGATACTGGTAGGGGAAATGGAAAGGAGGGAAATGGATAGTGGTGGTGTCACTGGCAGGGAATGCAGTCCGTAAGATACAGGCAGGGAGGGAGGCAAGGGAAGATAGTATTGAACGCAGACTGCCAGAGGGAAGACCCACCAGCAGGAATATGGATAAAAAGGCACAGGTATTGGATACAGTGAGAAGACAGGGGAAGGGGAAGGAGAAAGGGGGCAGAGTTAGAGGCACACAGGAGAAACGCTAATGGAAAAAGAGACGGGGAAGGGATATGGGTAGGAGTGGAGGAAAGGGATGCAAGAGGGGAACCGAAGGAGAGAGAGAGAACAGAGAAGGAAGGGAGGCGTGAGAGTGACGAGCGATTGTACAAGTGAAATAGAGAGAGACAAACAAATGAGAGAGGGAAAATGAAAACAGGAGAACAACACGGGAGGGCTGGGTGTGACACGCACATACACACATAATATATTTAATTATAATATATGAGACAGAGAAAAAAACTGGGAAAATGAAAATGAGAACGTGTAGACAGAAACTGGAATAACCTGGAAATGGATATAGAGGTTGAAAGAAAAAGACTACAGCGTGCAATATGTGTACACAGGCACGGTAGAGGGAATAGTTATAAATGGGGAGGAAAAAGAGGGGAGAGAAAAGAGAAACAATATATATGCACGGGCAAGGGAAAGAAGAGGAAGGAGGAATGCTCTAGCTGAGGGTGAAGTTGAACACACACACACACACAACACACACAACTCACACACACACAACACACACAACTCACACACGCACACGCACACACATACGCACAGTGAACATGCGTGATTGTATCTGTGTGCTGTTTGTGTGAATGAATATCATGTGCGTATGTGCGAGAATGTAATTGTATATGTCTGTTCATTCATCTATATTAATCCATATATTATCATCTATTCCATCACAATTTTTGTAATGTACATTTTCAGCCCTCGGCAGCCTCACTAAATAAACCTTTTATTATTATTATTATTATTACACACGCACACACACACACACACACACACACACTGACTCTCTCTCTCCCTCTCTTTCTCACCATTTTTATATAGTTGAATCTTGACGTTTATCCGATTAAAAACAGTATTGCTGTTGTAACACTTAAGTGAAATAAGTGAAAGGAAATGACTTTTCACGTCCAGGGGAAAGAAGAGTATTGAAGGCAAAGGAAGAACACGATAAAGGAAGGCAGCAGGCGAAATGAGAACTTAAAAGAAGGGAGGAACAGGAAGGGTCAGTAAGGAAGTAGTATAAAGAGAAGACAAGGAAAAAGAAAACAGTGAGCAGGCAAGAAGATAAAATATGAAAGAAATAGAAAAAAAAGGTAAATTTATGGCGACAGTCGACATAAAAATAATTATATAGAATGGTCTAACGAAAGATAAGTGCAAATATAATAATAAAAGAAAGAGTATAATATACAATGTAAATAAATGATGCACAAATGGGGAGACGTCGAACACAGAGAAATAGAGTTAAGACAAGAGTGATACACTGATAAGATTATTACAGGGACGAGGATAATAACAAAGCCAGCCAGGGAGACAGAGACACAGCAGTAGTCATCCAAATACAGAGAGACAGAGAGGCGCGAGATAAAGGACGAATGAGATGCAAGACGAGAGAGAAAGGAGAAAGGACGAAGAAACACTGAAATGATATACAGATAAAATGTAAGTGAAATAGTTCAAGGCATGTGGATGTTATGCAGGAAGATTAATCTGAGATGACAGAAATGAAGGGTGTGAAAGCCAGGTACATAAATTTGAGTTGATGAAAGCGAAAGATGTGAAAACGCGAGGGCGAAATGCGGAATGAAAGAACAATGAAAGTGAAAGAAGGAAAATAAATGTGGGTCAATATGCAACCAGCTGTGCATACCGTGTAAACAAGAAGCCAGATGAAACGAGAACAGAGGAAGCACACATGAAAGGGATGAAGGCAAGGGAACGAAAGAAAACACAGTGAAAGAAAACTGAGCCGGAAAAACGAAGAAGGAATGATGAAGCCCTATTAAAGGAAGACAGGGAATGAATAAGCCGAGGAGGGCAGAAGGAGAGGAGATACAATAAGGGACGTGAAGGGAAGAGGCTGAAGGAGGCGTAGGAGGTCCTGGAGAGTAAGATGTTTGGTAGTTTGATGGCCAATAAGGTGGTTTTTATTACCAGGTGAGAGAGACTGTGGCCCCCCAAGCGCTTAACCTTGGTATGAGAGGGGAAAGGGGAAACTCAGAGAAAGAGAAAGGGAAACAGGTATATGTGTGTGTGTGTACAGTTGCCCACACATGAATCTGGTACGCCTCGCTTCTTATTAGATACCTACAACAGGAAGAAAAGTGAGCAAAAGTTATAGTTTGTTGACAAGCAGACAGTACTAATGTTTTACTGTCTGCCAATCAACTATCTACATTTTTTTTCACTTTCTTTTCTTTTGTAGCCACCTCACAAGTGACGAGCCATACCAGCTTCATGTGTGGGCAACTGTACATCTGTCCTTGTGCACTTGAGACTGTTTGTGTGCATGCGTAGGTGCGTGCCTGGGTGCGTGTCTTTATCTGCATGACACCATCATTATAATTAGAACATTATTTTTTAAACCTTTTTATATCCTCCTATTTCTCCACCTGCTGCTCCTCCATTCCTTAACACAGTCTTGTTCCACTTTCTCCTGCTGTGTCTCCAGGTCCTGAAGCATTGCCGTAACAGAAGCTACTCGTGTCTCACTTACACCTCTCACTCACACCTCGTCATCACCAACTGCTGCATAATGAACCCGCCTCATGACAACCCCATAATAACTCTCCAGCCTTAATTAGCACGATTGTTAATGACTCAACTTGAAGATATCAATCACGGGACGGGGTAATGAGAGGGTGCAGTAAAGCAGCGGTGTGTGTATATACTGCGCCGCCAAGCACAAAGGCGAGGAAAGACCACACATCATTAGCGAGTCCTTGTGAGCACGTCTCCGGCTTTCCCTGCTTTGGTATTCACTCTCTGGGGTCGGCTCACTCGGGGAAAAATGTGAGATTAGACGTAGACAACATTGAAAACAGCTTCTAGCACAAACATAAGTAGATCCACAGAACACTGAAAATAGTTTCTTGTGTACACAGGAGTAGATTCAGTGCACATTGTAAACAGAGCGTATAAACAGAGTCACAATGAAGGAACAGACAACACCGAAGGCGACTTGTACAAAATATATTGTTGAATCGTAATGGTGCAATTGGGTTGATGAAGTATCATGTAAACATTTTCCATTGGTAGTATGCAATGCCTTTTATTGAGTGATGCAGGACACACACACATTCACAAGCCAAGCAAGCTAAAACGAAATCATTAATGTTTGCCTTAAAAGTTGAACAAAATCCTTTATAGACACAGGTGTGAAAGGTGTACATTGTATTTATGACTCGACAAGTATAAAAAACATCCCTATTGACTGATAAACAAACAGACGAACAACGACCAGGTAAGTTGATCACAATGACATGTATGAGCAGGTAAGTTGATCACAATGACATGTCTAAATCCCAAACTTTATAATATACAAGACGGGGTTGTAAATGCACTAAACTGACTTTATTAATGGTAGCTAAAAACAAGTACAAAAGAAACTAACACCCACTTCTAGATAAGAGTGAAAATCCTATTTTTGGCAACACTATCGGTATATCCAGAAACTATTGCTACTTTCATGGCATTCAATACAAGTGTAAAGGACATAAGTACTCCTAAACTCCCTAAACTTCACACAGAGCGCGCTACTCCCCTCCACCCATAACTTGCGTAACAGAAATCTATTTTCCCCCAAGAGGAGAGGCAACCAGGGCAAGGAGTGGGAATGTAGAAAGAATTTCTAGTCGAATATTTCATAACGGGAACTCTTTCTGTATCTCGAGATGAGAATCCGGATTAGCGCTCACGTTTATTTCCCGGGGGCCATAATTTTTCCAACTGCATGGGAGGGAAAAGTGGAAAAGAGGGAAAACCTCCGTATTTCCTAAGAGAATGAAGGAACTTGTCCTTACTGAACTGAACACAAAAGTGGTGCTTGTTGTACAGCTGCGTACAATGCTTCATTACTGTATTGGAATTTCTGATCAACCGAATAAATCAATCAATAAATAAAAATCTCCGAGCCTATTGAATCATGAATTTTGTAGAAAATTACTTGAGATTACAGAATTTTCATAGGTGTGATCATGTGTACGATCGGTGATATTGTGGATTAAAGATTGTGGATAATGTCGGGGAAATGGCGGCTACTGATCAATGCAAACTTTGATACATAAGCAAAACCCTGAATTGAAGGATCCATTTCGAGCTCCAGTACAGTTTGAATGTAAAAGAAATGGCCTTCAACGTCACTAGCATCGCCTCACACCCAACACCACCACTCCTCCACCTCTCAGCTACAGCCGCACAGCCAACCAAACCAACGCATCGGACTCCAAGTGAATTCAAGCTACACGTTCCCTGACCAAATGGTAAGAAGTGGTTTCGAGAGTCTGTCAACATTTGTGGCCGAGTACAGCAGCAAACATAATTTCTTTTCTCATGGGTCTGTAATTAAAGACACGGCTAATGTAAGTATGACTAAGGGCTTCACAATCTTGCCAAAGAGAGATGAATAACACTTAATCTTATATCTTCAACTTGAACTCTCTATGATAATCCGTCTTAATTAATGGACTTTCTGAAATCGACGGGCAAAAACCGACCCACTTTATGATATCAGTCGTCACCTTCATTAATATTTTGTCAGCGCTTCTGAATTATACTTCGATAACCTCTGTAGTCAAAACATATGGTCGGGTGAAATTTAGGTTGTGGAACAGTTAAAAATTCGTTACCCATGATTACAATCCATGTACGATAGTGAAATAGAACAACAGCGTTTATAAAGTAAAATCGGAAATATATGATAGTTATTCCCGTGGCAGTGTCCCATACTGTCGACACGGTTCCTTGGTCACATCTTTGCCAAGCTTTATTTATATACACCAGCACTAATTTTTGCAGCCAGATTTATGACCGTCTTCATTTATACAGGTGGAGCGTCTCTCGTTGTTGGTAAAAATGAGGCAATAGTGTGTTTCTTTTCATCATGAAGGGTTTGTTACATTGCAGTTGAATAGCAAGACACTGCTAA
This sequence comes from Petrolisthes manimaculis, assembly GCA_034508575.1. NCBI lineage: Eukaryota > Metazoa > Arthropoda > Malacostraca > Decapoda > Porcellanidae > Petrolisthes > Petrolisthes manimaculis. The sequence goes on along the minus strand of JAWZYT010003909.1, from coordinate 144,764 downwards.
TTTCAAACTGGGTAGACGAACACATTACACGTACTTTAGGTCACCCATCAAGAGACATTAAGTGTCGTTACTTCCAAAGAGATTGCCCTCTCCTTTGGTACGGTGGAAATAGCTCCGGGAAGTGCTAGTCCGACTTGTCTATACTCAGACCACGAGAGGATAACATACGCTTTAATGTTGTGCAGTCAGAAGGCACTAACTAGTCTACAGCTTTGGTTGAAGCTTTGAACAGTCCAATTCACCAACCAAGTAATTCCAATGGAGATCAATTAGTACATTTTTTACTGTCTCTAGATATATATATTCGAAGCACACCTGAATACTTATTAGTGCTCGTGACTGTACATCAGACACCTTGACAATAAAGGAGCTTTCAGACCGTGATAGCTATGTCAGTGGGAACATCTTACACCTTCTCTTAAGATGGCATGAGGGGGAAACCCACATTAAAGTAGCTGTCAACAGGCAACTCCTACTGATGTATGATGTCCTTCAGATTCACCTAAACAGCATGCAGGGATAAGGGTGAACAGTCCCTGGTACAGATCATAACACACACATCTATTTATACGTAGCAACGTTAAGGAAGGATTCAAGTTATAAAGTTATATCATATCGATCATAATATTAAAGTGGAGGTCGTAATAAAATCCATTCTCCTCTAATAATTATAATGATAATAGCGATGACTGCACAGAACATTATATTTCAATCCTCTAACAAGTTTGGACGGTCAAAAAGGAAATAATGAAAACAAAAATCACATCAATAGAAACGAGAAATTAACCCAAAGATATACATAATTGCGAAACTTCGTCAATTAAAATAGCGTACAATTTTGCCATCACAATAAATCCCACATTCTCGTTACTATGACAGTTTACATTACAGCAATCATGCCAACACCTCCGAGGTACAACAAAAACAAACACAGGTCAGAAATATTACTATGAATCACGCCTGCACACTGGAGTCAAGTCCTCCTCCTCCTCCTCCTCCTCCTCCTCCTCCTCCTCCTCCTCCTCAGCCAGTCAAATATCATCAGTGAAATCAACACCTGCCTTCATTTTTCTTCGTTTCAACTCCCCTGTGTCCAAGGCTCGCGTGTTGGACCTCCACTTCCAGCTTGTAAATCTCCTGCACTAAGGGAATTCCAGGAAGAGAGTGGCAGGGGTCGACCTCTATACTGATGTACTTGAGGAAATAAATTGCCAAAATGATAGGCAGGTCATAAGAGACATCACATGCTCCCTCGCTCTATAACTATTGAAAAAAAATGTGAATCTGTTTTATTTGCGTGGGAAATAAATTTCAAGAGGTGTGTATCTGTAGTGTAACAATTGTGCCAAGATACCGACCGTGTCATGATTACGCAACACACAAGAAATTCTCTATTATTATACGAACTAAATCATGATATGAACATTAATTTTCGAAGCGGAAAGTTAGCCTCTGGAGCAAATATTTAACATGCCAAGTGAAAGAAAGTGTGGGCAAACATCTCGCTGAAATTAGACATGGAATCGCCTTAGAAAGTGAGGGTAATGAACTGCTCCGAGAAGACTTGCACGGCCCCAGGATTTAACCACAGTCCTTACTAAAGATTAACACCATTTCGTTCTCGGAATATTTATCATTCAGGAAAGTGGGTGGGTAAGTGTGTGGTGTCGCGTGGCTCATAGTCCCTACCTTAGTTTATATTGTATGTCGTTTCTTATAACCATTTACATGAGTGCTATCTACCTGTGAGAGGTGAAGATAATTCTATCCAAGTTACTACGTGATTATTCCAGGACATTAATCGAAAATACCACGTACAGTTGCCCACACATGAAGCTGGTGGGGCTTGTTACTCGTGAGTGTTATATTGATTACAGATTATATTCCCGTTTTCAGTTTGAGGCGATGATCAACTGTGAAGACATTTTTACGTCGCCTCCTCTACTTTCTGATATAATTTCTAATGTTACTATTCTCTCTATTGTGGTTTCAGAACTAAAAATACGACTCATATCGTCTCAGCCCTTCTCGTGTTTTTTTTTTGTTTTTTTTTACCTGTACTCTGCTCCACTCGACCGTGACAAGATGTGGTCCTGAGCACTCCACAGTCTCAACCACTCAACAACCTTCATACATTCAGGGAAGTCTTGTGTGGAAGACATAACCTTACTTATATAAATATATCTCTCTGGTTTATCCTTGCAACCAACGCAAAGGAGTTACGTACAATAGAACAGAATACTGGAAACCAGATATATATTTTTATATGTGTATTTCAGGCCAGACTTCAGGGAGTCGGTAAGTTTAAACTGAATTCTTTTAAAATAAAACACATACTTGTCCTGAGTGGGCTAAAATTCATATAAATATTCCCACGCTGACGTTTGGTAGGTAGTGAGGAGTTATATAAGGAAATAGCAATGGTGAGGCGCAGTAGTGTAATTATGTACAAAAAAATAAGGGTTGGTACTGAAATGTTTTTTTTTATGTTTTTTTTATGTTTTGATCCGCAACCAACAAAAGGTGAACAGCAATGAAATAAAAAATTACTCACACAGCAACAAAACTCAGTGTGAAAATGACAGTGAACACCTAAAAAAATAAAACCAGAAGGTAAAGCGAAAGAAAAAAATATATATATATAATCCTTTAAATAAACCCTTCCTCCTATTGGTGAACCGAGTCGTGAAAATAAATAAATATCCAAATGGAGTGATGGTTGGTGAAGTAAGTAAGTAAGTAAGTAAGTAAGTAAGCAAGCAAGCAAGCAAGCAAGTAAGTAAGCAAGCAAGCAAGCAAGCAAGTAAGTAAGTAAGCAAGCAAGTAAGTAAGTAAGCAAGCAAGCAAGCACGCAAGCAAGTAAGTAAGTAAGTAAGTAAGTAAGTAAGCAAGTAAGTAAGTAAGTAAGTGTGTTGGTGACTCGTCTTACCAACCAACCAACGCCCAGCCCCTTCTTCCTCACACTCGAAAAATTTCGCCGTTGTGTTTTGAACTTTGGAGTGCTTCCCTGTTCGGGGTGGTGGCTGCTCCTCTCTCCTTACCCCAATTCCTCTTCCCTGTTATACTTCCACTCATCTCTTTTTCCTTTACCTATGCGTTGCTCACTTCCATTTATTTGTTTCTTCCTCTTCCATCTTTCCCATTGCTTCTCACTTGTCTTCCCTCCCATTTCCTTCACTTCGCGTTTCCACTTCTTTTTCTTCTCATTTTCAGTACACCCTCCTTTTACCTCCATTTTCCTTTACCCACACCTTCAGTTCTCTCTCCTTTACTTCCACTTCTCTAGCTTCTTCCTTCTATCTGCCTTTATTTTCATTCTAAAGCATCTTTCCACTTCTCTCTCCTTGCTTACCTTTCCTCTCTTTCTTCCCTCTTGTTTGCTCTCGGTTTTCTCGGTAGCTCCCCAAGTTTTTCTCACGTTTTTCCCCTTGTTTTACTCTCTAACCTTTCTGTCTATCTCGACTTGTTTTTCGCCACAGGTTCTTCTTTCCCCCTTTTAGTGTAGATGCCATCGTCGACTGGAGTGTATTTTCCTTCCACCGCCTCCTTTAGTGTAGATGCCATCGACTCCTTCATCGCCACCTTCATCTATTGCACTCCGTCTCCTTCGTCGTCCTCACTTTCATCACCACCTCCATCATCTCGACCATCACAGGCTTTAACTCTTCAACGTGATGGTCTGTAGAATCGTCGTCGCCTTTCATCGCCTCCAACACCGTCCCTTTCATGGTTTCTTCAGTGGTGATCATCTTGAAATCTTGTTATTCCGTCCCATTCCCTTCTTGTCTTCTCTGTGACGGACTCCCTTCATTACCTCCATCAATGGGTCGGTCAAGGCAGCTGGACTCACACTCCCTCTCTCTCTCTCTCTCCTCCTCCTGCTGCTGTTGCTGAATCTGTCAACACTATTCAACAGCACTTAATTATCTTCTACTGCTTCTCCCTGGCTTCGTTATCTCTCCCCACCTCCTCCTCCTCCTTTACCCACTCACGTACTCACATCTTGCCAGTTACCTAATACTGTTTTTTTTTTTACTTTTTTTATGAATACCTCCTTTCTTTGTCACATATCATCCTTTCCTCTTCCATTTTAAGTATCCTCTCTCACGCAATGTTTTCTTTCCTTCCTTACTCCCCCTCCTCTCTATCTCCCCCTCCCCCCCCCCTCCCTCTCTCCCTCTCTCTCTCTAACCTGTCAGCAAGTCTTCATTGCATTCTTCCTTGTCCACTCCGGCGTGCCAAGAGCCTCAAACTATTCAACTCTCTCCTCCCATCTTAGCCTCCACACTCACTTACTCCACCTACTGTACACCTCCCGCTTCAAAGATAAACAAATATATTCTGTGTGATATTTCCTGTCATGTCCACTTGTATATATTGCTGATGCTTCTTGCAAATCCCATACTGTTTAATTAAGTCGTTTACCGGAACTCGCAACTGCAGCAACATAAAAAAAATCACATCTTCAAATAGCCTATAAAATTATACTATGCTATAATGTGCAAGAGCAGGATTCAACTATTTCCATAACCTCTTTTGCTAGGAATATCCGTATTTGAAATGCTTATCTACTCGTTCTAGATCAATTATTTATCTGAATATAAGCCACTAACACACTAAGAGTTAAACTACCACTCTGACGTATTGATAAGAATTCTTGTATAACTTGGGCTTCTGTTCTCTACCAGTTCGTCCAACAATTAAAATGTTCACTATACATATTGTTTATATCTCCCCTCTCACTTTGCTGCCTATGCCCTTCCTTTATTGTTTTCACTTGTCTTTTTCCATTCCATTCACTCCACTAATTCCCAGGCAACTGCACCACTCGCTTTCAATATTTTTCACGCCAAGCTTCAGTTTCCAGCCTCTTCTCTTTAACTTCACCACTGCGTCAACCCTTTTTACTCGTGCATCTTTTTTGTTTATTCTTCTAAGAGCTTCGTTAACCTAAACTGCCCGACTCTATCTTATCTCTACACTTTCATACGTATTTTTCTTTTAATCTTTTTTAATTAGTGGAGTGATCGAGACTTTACCTCGATTGGTGCGACTAAACAATGTACTGGAGAATACTGACTCTTTCAATTTGTGCCGCCAGGAAACAAACCACGTGTACTGAGGTATAATCTGTTTCCACTCATAGTTTGAAGAAATCAATAGTATTCAATGTATTCGACAACAAAAAATGATTCTCTATTGTATGTTATTACTTTTTTTTATCTAAGGAATATAGTTTTCGGGAACATCTATACATTTTTTCTCCTTCTCGCCTCTTCCCAATTTCTCCAACACCACTTCCAGCTGACTATAGTTCCTCAAGCACACTAGAGAGAGAGGAGGGGGAGGAAGAGAGAGGGAGAGGAGGGGAGGAAGAGAGAGGGAGAGAAGGAAGTTGTAATGGAGGCAGTTGGGGCAAAGTTGTCTCTAAGAGGAGGAGGAGGAGAAGAAGGAGAGAAAGAGCAATCGGTGGAGAGATGTAAGGAAAAGAAAAAGGAGGAAGAATAAAAGAATGTCCCTCACTCCCTCTCCCTCTCCCCTCCCCCTGTCCTTCTTTCCCTTCCCCTGTCCCTCTCTCCCCCCTCCACCCCCCTCCCTCTCTCTCTTTCCCTCTCCCTCTCTCACTCTTTTGTAGTAAACATTTCACTATTATTCTGCCTTGGTGCTCACCCAGTCCACGCTTCAGTAAATGTCTCTAGAGGACTGAAATGAGGCAATTATCAGGGAGGGTATTCAAGGTCTTCTGTGTTCAGGCCAACTTAAGTCTCTTGACAAAGTTACCTCGGGGGGTGGGGTGGGGGGAGGGGGGAGGACATGTTTTTTTTTTTTCATTCTTTCACGGGAAGGAGAAACACTAACGATAGAATAATGGACTGTGAGGGAGACATAATAGTAATAATAATACGGTATAATGGTACATGTTCCCAGTTGTTATTGCAAAGTCTTGTAGATATTGCATGGTTTGGGTTCGTCCCACGTGCAGCAAGAGTCCTAAAGGGGGTGCGGGAGTAGGGGGACAGGCTTGCTTGTGGGGTGCGGGAGTAGGGGGACAGGCTTGCTTGTGGGGTGCGGGAGTAGGGGGACAGGCTTGGGGTGGGTAGAAAGCCTGTCCCCTTATTCTCGCACCCCCTTAACCTCCCCATTCCCTAAGCCTGTCCCCTACTCCGGCATCCCCCTCAACCCCCACAAGCCTGTTTTTAGGAGGAGGGCGACGACGAATAAGGAATTAAGAAATAGTTAGTGATGGAAAGACTAGAAAGGAATAAAGGAATATAATTATAAAACAAGACAGCAAAGAACGAAGGCAAAGATGGAAGATGGAACAGCAATAAGGAGGTGATAAATAGGAGAAAAAAAAACGAGAAATAGGAGTGAGGAGGAGGAGGAGGAGGAAGGGAAGAAGACAAAATGAGGAGGAGGAGAAAGAGGAAAAATAAGGCGAAGAATACGAAATGAGCCAGAGACTGAAAAACATGTAAAAATAGAAAAAATAATAAACAGAACATGAAAAGGAACACGTATTGTACGAGGAGACAAAACACACGAGGATCAGAGAAACCAACCACAATAATTAACACACGTCACCTTTGCAGCATCAGGTGAGAGAAAGTGGGAGACAGTGAGAGAAATTGAGAGAAAGTGAGAGAAAGTAAGAGAAAGTAAAAGAGACAGTGAGAGAAAGTAAGAGAAGGTGAAAGAAAGTGAGAGAAAGTGGGAGAAAGTGAGAGAAAGTGAGAGACGGTGAGAGAAATTGAAAGAAAGTGAGAGAAAGCTCGTGTGTTTTTAGAATTAATGAAATATAGAAAAATACGTATAACAAAGAAAGGTAAATGTAATAAAACACTAAAAATTAATTAAATAGAAAAAAAATACGCATATAAAACAAAGAAAGGGGTATATGCAATAAAACACTAAACGACGGAGTAAATTGCTTCCCAACAGAGAAAAGTAAAAGTAAAAGCTCCCCCCCCCTTCCCCCAAAAGAAAAAAAAATGAAATGAAAAAAGTGCGAAGGTAAGAGAGAGGATTTATGGCGACACGGACTTAATATAGTTACTGCAGAAACGTTCACACGGATGGGAAGAGGGGAGGGAGGAGAGGAAGAAGAAGTATATAGGGATAGGAGGAAGATGAAGGAATACAAAGGAATACAAAGGAGGTACAGGCAACAACAGCCCTGGTGGGCCTCACAAGGCTGCCTGTGTAACTATTCTACGTCTATGGTTTCTACATGTCTGAGGAAAAGGATAGTAAATTGGAAGGCTCCTCCCAACCCACCTCTCCCTCCGGCAAAAACCGGCCTGAAAAAAGTGGTGGAAAAAACACCTGTGCAACAGTAGAAAAAAAAGCTTAACAGGAAATTTTATAGTACAGTGTGAAAAAGAATACAATAATCTATTTACATCTAAAAAAAAAAAAAAAAAAAAAAAAAACGAGGCGGGTAATAAGTTAGGTTAAGGTTTTGTCGTTATGTATTTATCGAGTTTAATTTATTTAGAAGGTGCCTATGGGGAACTTTGTCAAACGCTTTTTGAAAGTCCAGATAAATGACGTCTACCGCTTTGGACTCGTCAAATATGTTAAATACATCGTTGTTAAAGTTTAGTAGATTAGTGAGGCATGAACGTTTATTACGGAAGCCATGCTGGGAGTTCTTAATGAGACTGTTCTCTTCCAAGTAGCTTACTAGTTTATTACGCAATATGGATTCCATTATTTTACTGACTACTGAGGTGAGACTGATTGGTCTATAGTTACATGGGAGAGACTTATTTCCCTTTTTTTGTATGGGGGTATGGGGGTAACAAGGGGGAGAGGAATGGGGGAGGGGAAGGGGGAGGGGAAGGGGGAAGAAATAGTGGGAGGAGGAAGTAGGAAGGGGAGGAAGGGAAGAAGGAGGAGGGGGGAGGTGGTTGGAGCATGAGACGGAGGAACTGTTGAAAGAGAGAGAACAGGGAGAGAAGAGAAAGAAATAACAGTCATGAGATAAGAGAAGATGGAAAGAAGAGGAGAACAGGCGTACAGGAAAGGAGAACAGGCGTACAGGAAAGGAGAACAGGAGATAAAGCATTAGAGGTGAGAGAGGTGCAAATGAAGTTAGGTATGGAAACAAGGCTATGAGTAGGAACATGGAGATAAGGAGTTAATGAATGGGAAACAGAGGTCGGGGATGTTTGACAGGAGGCAGGAGGAAGAAGAGGAGGAGATGGAAGAGGAGGAAAAGGAAGAGGAGGAGAAGGAAGAGGAGGAAAAGGAAGAGGAGGAGAAGGAAGAGGAGGAGAAGGAAGAGTAGGAGAAGGAAGAGTAGGAGAAGGAAGAGGAGGAGAAGGAAGAGGAGGAGAAGGAAGAGGAGAAGAAGGAAGAGGAGGAGAAGGAAGAGGAGGAGAAGGAAGAGGAGGAGAATAGGAAATGGAGGAGAAGGAAAAAGAAAAGGAGGAAGAGGAGAATGTGGAAGAAGAGGAGGAGGAAGAGGAGAAGGTGGAAGGAGAGGAGGAAGAGGAGAAGGTGGAAGAAGAGGAGGAGAAAGAGGAGAGATGGTTGATGAAACAGACAAACATGTGGAAAGGAAACAGTAGGACAAGGCTGAAGGTGAGAAAAAGAAGCAGGATGAATGGAAATAGATGAGGCAGGGAAGAAGGAGACGGAGGAAAAGTTGGCCGAGGATGATGTGGACGAGTTTGACGATGATGTGGACGAGTTTGATGATGATGTAGTCGAGTTTGACGATGATGTGGACGAGTTTGACGATGATATGGACGAGTTTGACGATGATGTGGACGAGATTGACGATGATGTGGACGAGATTGACGATAATGTGGACGAGATTGAAGATGATGTGGACGAGTTTGACGAAGATGAGGACGAGTGTCAGAGGAGGGAGGTGAGGTGAGGTGAGGCTGGTGACATAATGTTGACGCAGCAACTGGCCAGGATAAAGTCTCTCTCACTCCGACCTGCCCTCATGTTCTTAACGATATGCAAAACTGTGCTCAAATTTAGGCAACAGTAATATTATTCATGAGCTAAAAAAGCCAATTACCTTTTTCCCCTCCCCCCCCCTCTCTCTCTCTCTTTTTTTCTCTCTCTCTCTCTCTTTTCCTTTGCTGGTGAATGTTAAACTGCCTGAAAATGTAAAAAAAAAAAGGAAAGTGAGCTTCCATAGTTATACGTCCAACAAAAACGCTTTATTTTACTACTATATTTTCTTTTCTCGTCGATTGGGCCTGAACAAAGAACATTTCAATGACATTCATTGATAACAAACAGACAGGGGTGACCCATGCTGTCCCCTACTACTACTACTACGGGTCCTCCTCCCATGGTCCCTTTTCTATGTCCCCTAGTCCCTTTTCCATGTCCCCTGGCCCCCTTTTCCATGTCCCCTGGTCTTTTCCATATTTCGATTATCCCCCAAGCCAACAATTCCCTTGGTATTTATTCACTTTTGTCATTCTTCCATACCTTTAGTCCCTCTCCCTTGACAGTAGGCCTACAGTAGAATATCCCTAAGGCACATATTATCTCCCACACAAACTTGCTCCCACTCTCCGTCCTCTACTCCGTCTCCCAATTTCCTTCCTCTGCTCACTCTCCCACATTCCTTCCTTCATTTCGTTTCTCTGAGTCCTTCTTCAGTCCTATGTACCACACTCAGACACCCACTATTACTCCCACATCACTTCCCTACCCCGTCTCCCACATCACTCCCCCCACCCCGTCTCCCACATCACTCCCCCCACCCCGTCTCCCACATCACTTCTCCCTACCCCTTCTCCCACCCCTTCTCCGCATAACACTCCTCCAGCCCGTCTCCAATACTCGTCCATTCACCCCGTCTACTGGCCTGTGAAACTTGCCTCGCTTTTGTTCATTCTTATAGGGCTTTCATCCTCCCCTCAACACCATTTTCTAGTTCTCTTCCCCTCTCTTTCCCACTCCATCTCTTCCATCGTGAACGTTTTTGTGTATGTCTGTCTTTGCTTGTGTTTGCCTCAAGACATTCACTGAGTATACGTCCTCGGAATAGTGGCAATATGTATAAGAAGTAATGGGTTGGCTGGTGGTGGTGGTGGTGATGGCGATGTCAATAATCGGTAAAAAAAAAAAAAAAAAAAAAAAAATAGCCGTCGACATCACTAAGTCAATTGCAATACGGTTTAAGGAGAGATTCTCTTATTGGTAAACTGGAAGGTCTGTGATTCCTCCAAACAATGCCAGAACCCAGACGTCCTCAATAGGGGATCTGTTTATTGGCATAGTTTGGAGGAATTGAAAACTTTCCAATTCACCAACAAGAGAATTTCCCCTTGAATTAAGACCCAATGGGAGTAATTTTACAGGAAGGCATTCAGTTTACAGGAACCACAACCTCTAAGTATTCACGGTTCATGAAATCTATATTGGAATCCTATAAGAATATTATTTACAGAATGGTTAGCATCTTATAAACCTGGATAATGAGTGTTCCAACTATTACAAAAATAATTAAATGCCTCTGATATAAAATAGAAATAAAAGCACATCATTATTGACGGACATTTTTTACCAGCACAACTTTTAAAGATTCTCTAATGATACGGTGCAAATATACGATTCTTTTGTTTCAACTTCTTAAAAAGAATATCATTAATACATCATTAGTTAACCCAACAAGGCAAATTGATGAGAGTAGACTATAATGATGAAGACAAATGTTTTATACAAAATCCTGTAATTATAACTCGCCTTTCTTTGGTTAACACGAGAACTTCTGGACAACATATTGAAGTAGTCAGGCCTGGATTACCATAAAGTACTTGCTATGATCTCGGTATTATAGTGGGTAGAAAAAACACACAACAAAACTAAGGAAGGTGTGTAACGTAGACTTACACTGGTTATATCGAATCATATAAGTTCAGTACTTGTTGTTCATGTTGGTTATGAAATAATAATTAAGAGCTGTGATAAGATCAGAACAAAATGCTCGCTTTGTCTGTGTTCTAGGTAAATGAGCGGGATTGGAATCAGGTTAATTAAACAAAGTATATTAATTTGCCCAAGGGAGGTATCAAATGAAAAGTGCCACATCAAGTAGGATTATACTATTCTGGGAAGGGAAAACTCACAGGAGAGCAAACATCAAACAAAACACACATGTGAGATCTGCAACCCCGGTACGTAAGTAAGTAAGTAAGTAAGATAGTCGCTTCTTATGATGCGTCGGGAGAGATAATCAATCAGGATCATCCTTCAAGACTTTCCAAACAAGGCAAGTATTACACTCACGACCGGGGCTTTTTGTGCCGTGTGTAGCGTCTCGATACATTCATCTTAATATTGGTACTTAGTATTCCCTTCACATCTCGGTTAACTTTTACCTCACACACCTATTGGTTATATCTTCAACTATAATTATATTTGTTTCAGTCCTAAAAGTTCCTCCATCCCTGTACTTACTCATGTTTCGTTCATCCCTGTAACTATTTTTCCCCTCCCTCCTTATACCTACTTTTCCTCCATGCATGTTCCTACTTTTCCTCCATCCATGTTCCTACTTTTCCTCCAACCATGTTCCTACTTTTAATCAATCCTTGTACCTACTTTTCCTCCATCCTTGTTTCTACTTTTCCTCCATCCATGTTCCTACTTTTCCTCCATCCATGTTCCTACTTTTTTTGTTTTTTATCCATATACATACATACATACATATATACCTATGACCTCTTATGGAATCCGAAAGAGATCAAAGTGAAGAACGAGCCTTTCATCTTCTTTCACGGTGGGGATAATAAAGTTTGCCGGATACAACTACTATTGTCGAACGGAAAATGGAAGACGGAGAAGAGGCCCACAGATCCAGCCTCCCTCTCTCTGATCACCGTCCCAGCCTTTTGACTCGTAAAGAAGAAAGTCATATTCTGTCAACATCATAGTATTCACCTTTTCAATTATTGGTACGCACTGAAATGACGTGATGCTTTTTATATAATTATCTAGTCAGCATACCACACATTTTAAGAAAAAATGTAATAACATTAATATTCCACAGCATGAAGTACAGTTGAATACAGAAATTCTTGGTACAGCCCAGGTGGAAGATGCACGTCTGTCTTTAGTAACCAGTGAGTGAATGTTGTCCAGCACTTGTTTATCGTCGCCATCCCACGTCATGGTTTCTACCCCAGGTATATCTCTTTGGTCATTAAGTAATTTCATACAGGGAGAAGCTGAACATTTTCCACCTCTGCTGTACCACGAATACCTCTTCCCAACTGTACCTGTAAAATAATACCCTGTTGACTATTAAAAAACTACTTCAAATACCTGAGTAATGTCTATTTTCACTTTACAGTTTAAGAGGCATGCGTGAAATTTTCTTGTGTGTATAAATGACAACAGATGGCAATGAATTTGTTGAACAGAGAATATTATTTCATTACAACCAGGGATAGTTCTCCTTTATGGATAACTTAATGCTCTAAATTAGTATGATTTAAGTTAAGCTAATCTGGAGATAATTTAGTCCATTCTAAACTAAGAACTTTTATTATTATTTATTCTAAAACGAACCTATCATGACAAAAATTATTATAATATATATATATATATATATATATATATATATATATATATATATATATATATATATATATATATATATATATATATATATATATATATATATAAATAAACACACACACTCACTAGCGTTCAAGGAATAGTGAACCCAGCTGTTCCAAGGCTATATAATATATTTCTACTAATGTATTATGACCAGGGAGAAGACATGAATATCTGCTTCAAAACCACACACCTACTGTAATTTTTTTCTCTGCTGTACAGACTCTGCCACCACACTCCATCTTCAACACACCAGCGTTTTAATCCAGGACACCATTATTATCCTCATAACTCCCTGGGCTGGAGGAGGTGTAATCTCGGGGGCAACCTCGGTGTTGACGCCCACCAAGTATTATTCCAAACTTTCTCATGCTACAGGGATAATATTTCCTGAACGGGGAGAAACCTACTTTGGTACATTGGAACCCCATTATCCTATCTTTCCAGCAGGCAGGACCAGATTATAAAAAAACCAATGATGTCCTGTTGCTTGTAATAAATTAAAGAAAACAGATGCTCTTGAATTATCAGCACTGTACTGTGACATTCGTAGGTTTACGCTAGGTTACGCAGGCTACGTCTACGTATTTAATTACAGTTCTTGGCAAGAGGATGTCAGTATATATTTTTTTTTCACCCGTAAAAACAAGAGTATAAGTAGCCTACGTAGGTTTTACAATCCCACAGGAAATGTTAGACTGTCTGTGATGTAGTGGCAACACATCCGGGCACAATGGCATTTTAACTAACCTCGGGGAAATTTGCAGAGTTTCATTCATTTTCTTTTGATCTATTCTTCTCGCTTTAATTCATACGCTCTGGCGGAAGTTGAGTTTGAGAGCGTTATAAATGTAAAGGAGGCACTTCATTTTCCCTTCACAGTATCTCTCAGTCACCGAGCCTACTGATACAATTTAACTACCGTAACATTACTAACTAATTTACTAACTTTAATTTAATACTAGGGGTTGGTGTTGTATTGTCGCGTGTACTTTTCTTCAACATACCTTTCCCAAACAACAACACCTTTATTATTCCCTCCTAAGCATTACGGTACATCTTTCGTTCAACAACACTGTATGGTAAGAGGAGAAGCAGGAAATAAGAGTGGGACTTTGACGGATAAAGATGTCCTCAATTTGTAAAGGGCGTTTCGTTAGTAAGTTCATTCATTCACCTTCATTCATAAACTTTCATCATTGATAAATTTAATTGGTCAAAACATGCACTGGTATTATATATTGGTCTTTCATTTTCATAAACATTTATTCATGAACTATATTGAAGCATGTCTTGTTGTTGTTGTTGTTGTTGGTCTTTTAACTGTGGCGTCTGTTTCTCTCTTCAATATTAAAAAGAAAAAAAAAAAAAAAAAAAAAAACTAATCAAAATTTATGTTACACTCCCCATCACCACCTCATTATTTTCCTCCAATCCTCCCGTTTAGACTTAATAATTATACATTAAAAGAGCTAAATTATTACAAAAAATTCATATATTCTCCAAAATTACGAGGCGAGTTGGTTTACAGTCCAGTAGTTTGGGAGTTTGGTTAGTTATGCTCTGGAATAGACCATTTGTATTCTGACATGCCAACGCTGCAGTGGTCGAGTATAAAACACGAATATTTGTTGAAACCATTTCTGTCATAATATTTTCTGGTGTCATAATATTTCATTCAGTAAGAGGATAAATATATGCCTACTGGACACAACGTTTAGACAATTTGAAATAAACAACTTTATTCACATTTGCTCTTATTATATAACCTCTTCATATAAATGTCAGCAACCTTCTGCTACTTTTAGTGAACATAGTAGAATATTACATCGAAATAGATCTAACAGAAAGCGAGGATTACCCTAAAAAATATATGTAGAAGAGAACTCCAGACCCTAGCATTCGCCTACTAAGAAGGGAAGGGCTATAATTATATGCGTCACAGCACACACACACTTTTTGTACACATTACAATTTCCTTCATAGGTTTAAATTAAAAGTTGTCGAGTGTGACGAGGCTGGCAATGAAGAACAGATGAAGATAATGTTAAGTATTTCAAGTGGATAAATACTTTCTCTAACGTTGTGTGATATACAAATACAGGAACACTCTAATCCACCCCTGAAACTAAAAATAAGTGGTGTGTAGAGATTAGGTTAGGTTAGGTTAAGTTAAGTTAAGTTAGGTTAGGTTAGGTTAGGTTAGGTTAGGTTAGGTTAGGATAAGTTAGGTTAAGTTAGGTTAAAGTTATGTTAGGTTAGGTTAAGTTAAAGTTTGGTTAGGTTAGGTTAAAGTTAGGTTAGGTTAGGATAGGTTTAAGTTAGGCGACAGAGTGAAGCAGTTACAACATTACTTTACCGAGTTAAGTTAGGTTAGGTTAGGTTAAGGATAGGTTAAGTTAGGTTTACGTTAGACGACAGGGTGAAGCAGATACAGCCTTACTTTGCCGAGTTCATAAAAATCCCCTCAGCACATCTTGTATGCATCAAGTCTCACATTTACCTCCAGTTTTAACTCCCCTCAGCCCTCTATTTGCTTACGTCTCTCTAATATGGATCTCGTTTACCTACATTGCATAAAATATCAACAGTACTCTTTATGACTGTTCCCTCCCCTCATTTTGTCTTTGTTTCTATCTGTTTTTCTTTCGTTAGATAATTATTCATGGATTCATTTTCATTCATATTCATTCATTCACTCGTTCGCTCATTATTTTGTTCTGTTATTTCCTGTATTTTCTCTCTAATAAAATCATTGCCATGGTGGGTGGGTGACTGGCATGTATAACAGTATGCATAAATAAATACAGCTCGTGCATAGGCTTTATTAATTACCAGATTGAATGATGGAAAATGATGATCTCTCTCTCTCTCTCTCTCTCTCTCTCTCTCTCTCTCTCTCTCTCTCTCTCTCTCTCTCTCTCTCTCTCTCTCTCTCTCTCTCTCATGGTACCCCATTCACGTATTTGTGGCACTTTCCTCAAAAAAAAAAAAAAAAAAAAAAAAAAAAAAATAGCTGTGTCGTCGATAATGAATACAACTTGTCCAGTCCTCCCTAACTTTTTTGATGCTAAGTTACAGGAAGTGAGAGGCTGGCTGGCTGGCTGGCAGGGAAGTTGATAATAAACTTACTGTAGGTTCCTGGGTTGCTGGGTTAGATTATTGTGTTAAGTTGGGGGAAGTGGGCGAGGATTATTGTGTTAATTATGTGGCCGAGGTTATAATATTCATGGACCAGTTTTTTTTTTTTATTTAGATGCTTACAGAGCCAGATTATGTGTGTGTGTGTGTGTGTGTGTGTGTGTGTGTGTGTTTGTGTGTGTGTGTGTGTGTGTGTGTGTGTGTGTGTGTGTGATGGGGGGAAGCTACTAAACACATGGTTATGGGGATATATTATTTACTCTGCATACCGAGGCTGATAGCAAGTATATATTATTTACTGAACGCTCTCTCTCTCTTCTCTCTCTCTCTCTCTCTCTCTCTCTCTCTCTCTCTCTCTCTCTCTCTCTCTCTCTCTCTCTCTCTCTCTCTCTCTCTCTCTCTCTCTCTCTCTCGTTTTTTCTCGAATGCGTAACGATTGATTCTGCTATCTTATGGTGGGGTTTATACAATGCACATGATTATATTAAAAAAAAAATCAGGAATAGGCAATAACTACGAATAAAAGAGACATGGGAGAGAATGACTGAGGGAGAAGAAGGAGAAATGGGGAAAAAATGAGGGGAAAGAGAATTAAGGGTAATACAGACAGAAAAGTGCGAAGGAAAAGAGAAGGATGAATGAGAGAACGAATAAAAAACGAAAGGCAGGATAGTGAAGAGAAATGGGTGAGAAGAGGTCAGGGGAGAGAAGACAAGAGAGAAAAAGGAACGAGAGAGAGAGAAAAAGACAGTGGTAGAACGCAAGAGAACTAGGAGGAGGAGGAGGGGAGAGAATGTAAGGGAAGAAAAGACGAAAGGAAAGGGGGAGGTGGTGGTGAAAGGAGCTTGCAGGAGGCACAATTTTTTTTTTTTTTAAAGAGAAGATGGCTGGAAAAAGATGGAGGGATGGAAGGAGGAAGGATGGAGAGAGAACACGAAGGGAGAGAACGAGCAATAAGAATGAGGCAATACGAAAAACAGAGGACGCTAACGAAAGGGTCTATGAATGGAGAGGAGGAGGAGGAGGAGGAGGAGGAGGAGGAGGAGGAGGAGGAGGAGGAGGAGGAGGAGGAGGAGGAGGAGGAGGAGGAGGAGGAGGAGGAGGAGGAGGAGGAGGAGGAGGAGGAGGAGGAGGAGGCGAATATCAAGTCACACACACACACACACAGACCCATGATACAGTGGCTTGTAAGTGCTGTATGTGTGATATAATATGGCCTGTTTATGATGTCTTGCTGTGTGTGTGTGTGTGTGTGTGTGTGTGTGTGTGTGATATGGTGTGTTTATGATATCTTGTTGCATTACGTGATCACAGTTATACGTAGGACGAGCCATCAAGCTGTTTATGATATACAGTAGATGTGCATATGCAATAGATGGGTCTTATTCTATGTTTCACTGCTAAGGTATCACATTGACAAAAAAAAAAAAAGTTATAAAAGTAGAAATTTGGCTTCAGGTTTCGTATTAAAGGTTACTACAGTTCTTCAGAGTTTAAATCCAGTTAAAAGTTCTTAGTATTGTGTGTAATAATATATGTAATTCACGCGGTTCTCACATTATCAAATACGGATAACTCTATATTTAGAAACCTAGGCTGAGGGAATAAAAAACAAAATAAAACAAAAAACAACGAGAAATCTGGTTAATTAAAGGTCCAAAAGTAGTAAATCCAAGAAGGCGACTCAGGAAGCGAAGGGACGAGAAGAGTGAAGAATAATGTAATGAGAAACAGGAGGAGTGAAGAAGGCAGTAATGAGAGACAAGAGTGAGAGGGAAAGCAGATAATGAGAGGACGACAACAGCAGTCACGAAACGAGTGAGAGAGAAAGAGAATGTGAGAGAGAGAGAATGTGTGAGAGAGAGAGAGAGAGAATGTGAGAAAAAGAAAGTAAAAGAGAGAAAGTGACATAGAAATAGAATGTGAGAGAGAAAAAGTGTGAGAGAAAGAGAAAGAGAGAGAAAAAATAGGAGAAAGTGAGAGAGACGTAAGGAGGATGGAGAGGAAGGAGAGGCGAGCACTGATGAGGGTTCTCCATGAAGCTGATGAGTGATATGAATGTTGCTGCTTCCTTCCTGAATGTGGGTACTAAAATAAACAACTCCTCTTGTTCATTTTGTCAATGTATGAATTAGCGAGATTTTTTTTAAGTTTTTTTTTTTATTGTTTTTATTGTTATTTTTAATGGATACCCGAATGAAATAATGATCGATATTTAGAAAACATAATGAGTGACAGTTAAATTGCATAGATAAATGAATGGATGGAAATTAATAATGCACATGTAACGAGCAGATTATTAAACTGAAATTATTTAACACAAACCGTGGAAAATAATATGCAGACTAAAAAAAAAACAAAAAAAAACACACATTAGCCCTGTTATTCTATTATAATATTTATCAAAATGTGCAAGGAAATATCATAATAGACACAAAAGGAAAATGGAGAGCCTTTCGAAAAAAAACAAAAAAACAAGGCAACTGAGTATACCCACGAGAAGGAACAAAAAAAAAAAAAAAAAAAAAAAAAAAAAATATCTACAGAAAAGAAAAAAAGAAAAGAAAAAAAAAGTGAGTGTGAGCTTTTTGTTTCGGTCGTGTTTGAGAGGCTTCTGTCTGTGAGTGTTATAGTGTCCATGTGCTGTAGTGGAGAGAGAGAGAGAGAGAGAGAGAGAGAGAGAGAGAGAGAGAGAGAGGGTATGCAGGTGATCACGAATACACACACTAGCATAGCAGGGTGCATGGGGATGGCGACAGGTTAAAGGCTTGGTGGTGATGAGAGGGTTAGGCACAGAAGGCTGAATGGATGGAGGGCAGCCAACCGTGGACGAGCCCTCAGTATTAACATTTGAAGGCTTGGGAGATAAGAATCGGAGGGAGGGGGTGAGACAAGAGAGGCTGAGTGTGTGTGTGTGTGTGAGGTACAAAGGATTAGTCATGAATGCCATATACACTCGTCAAAATGGAGGGGGGAGGGATGAGAGGCTTTTGATGGAGTTAAGACTGGGGGGGGGGTAGTGTATGTGCATGTGTGTGTGTGTGAGAGAGAGAAAGAGAGAGAGAGAGAGAGAGTATTATAGTTTCTCGCATTTGTCTCTGTGTTCCCATCCATTCCTATAACTATCTGAACCGATTAAACAACAATGCCACGTCTTGGACACTCTTACCTATTACTGTTTGTGGCGAGATGTGACCCTCAGTCCCTTCCCATCATCTTATCTCTTGACATTTATGCTTCACCTTACTGATTGCAACTTATTTTCATATCCCATCCAAACCACTACACAAAATTGCTATCTTAACTACACCTCTTTAGAGTTTTAACATAACATCAGATCTACACTGGTCTGTACCACGAACGCAAAAATATTTTTCCTCTTAAATCCGTAGGAAAAACAAAGGTTTAGAATGGCATTTGACTCCCTTCAGCCAATTTTTATATCTATTTGGGTGCGTACAAACTTGCAAATTGGTCCCTTTCCCAATTTGTCACCACTGTCATTCCCACCACAAGGGACACTACCACCACCACCACCACCACCACCACCACCATCAGGGACACCAACTCTTCTCCACCACCACCACCACCACCACCACCACCACTGTACCGAA
Source organism: Petrolisthes manimaculis (assembly GCA_034508575.1). Taxonomy (NCBI): domain Eukaryota; kingdom Metazoa; phylum Arthropoda; class Malacostraca; order Decapoda; family Porcellanidae; genus Petrolisthes; species Petrolisthes manimaculis. The sequence continues at coordinate 125,406 of JAWZYT010003909.1, read as the reverse complement.
ATAGACCACCGTCATCTTTAATTATTACATATTCATTTGCACTGCGCAATTTTTATCCAAATCGGTTCAGTTTCCCTCACTTCCCTCACTGGGCTCCTCATCATTAACTATGGACAGGAGGTCATGATAACTGGACAGACAACTCACTGGAAGGTTATTTTAGGACACCAATATGTAACTCCATGTGTGGACTAACTTCGAGATGGAACAAGAGATTCATGTAAAATGGAAATATGCATATAATATTGCCTTGAAAATCGAACACGAGACTCAATTATTGAATAACCACATCGATAACCTATTTGGAAAGGAACAGGGTAAATCTGTATAAAGACATATTTTCTAAAGGGTCCAATTTTGAAACTCAGTGAGGTAATGTTACGTAATAATACGTCCAGTTACAAAACTCAGCTGGGAAATCATATGCCAAATAACAACATCATTTCAGACCACTTAGGACACCTTTGGAACAACCTTTTGGAAACCATTCTAATGAACAATATTGAGTTATTTTTCCAGATCTATTGGGTCACTCATATTAAGACCCCATAAAAAAAAATATTCAAAGACTCTCTTGAATATCCATTTAAGAAGTATTGAAATATTTTTGTGAACTCTTGAGATCCATTAAGAATCCCGGTCAGACATCCATTTAGTAATGCTGTTTGCTGGCTGATCCGGCTCAAGACATTTATGAAGGTCTTTGAGGCAGCCGAGTGTGGCATTCTAGCGGCTTATGTAATAAAAAGTAATAACGTGGTCGGGTCCACCTACTTCTGGCCTGGTTTTTACTATGGCGCTGATATTATTATTTATTATATGATTCTTCTTAGGTGACGGTACTTGGTTATTGACCCTTACCCGACAAGGAAAAATTTGTGAAGGTCCATTAACATACACCAGACGAGAATCCTTATCGGAGGTCACCACTCTTACTAACCAAAGTTCAATAAATCAAGCAGCAACTTACATAAAACAAAGAATATGCTTGAACTAACACTTGATAGTTTAAACAGGAATATCTCAGTCATCCAAGGATCGAATTGTACCATAAGTCTTTCATTGGTCATTACAGAACCTCCATTTTGTATTACTATTATTCTAGAGCGGTTTATACTTGTATTTGTTTTTTCACGATACTAATTCATAAGGTAACGTATAACACAAGAAGCTGGTATGGCTCGTTACTTGTGAGGTGGCTACAAGAGAAAGGAAAGTGAAAAAAGATGTAGCTTGTTGACAGGCAGACATTAAAATATTATTACTGTCTGCTTGTCAACAACCTATAACTTTTGCTCACTTTCCTTCCTGTTGTAGCTATCTCAAAAGTAGGGAGGCGTATCAGATTCATGTGTGGGCAACTGTACCAGGAAAAAGCTCAAGTAAATCGTCAGCTCTGGTTAATGCGTCTACCATCGAGACGTGACTCATTCCTTTTTACAATCGGCATTCCAGTTATTCTTCTGGTTCGCTCTCTGAAATGGGAACCTCGCACTTACCTCGGCTACCTAACTTATCCTTTCCGCTCTCGTTCTCATACTCCTCGCCCCCCACCCCAGCCCCTTGTTTTCACGCTCCTTTCCATTCTCATTCAGATTTCATCCCTCATTACAGTGCAGTTCCAGTATTTCTCCCATTCCTTACTCCTCATATACACATCCCCATTCTCCATCCCAAATTAACCTTCGTCACCTTTATTTCTCTATACCATTTATATTCTTTTCATGTGTTTTATATTTTCTCTTATTCCTTTTTTTAATTCTTGTATCTCACCCCATCTTGTCGTCCCATTTCTCCCTACCTTCATGCTTTCCAAAACGCTCCTGCTTTCCTGTTCTTCCTCACTCATACATTTCTTTTCACCTTCATTCTTTCACTCCTCCTTCCACCACCTCTCCCTACGTATACTGTCCTCCTAAATCCTCCTCGATTTCTCGGCATCTCTCTTTATCACTCCACCTTTATTCTCCTTTTATCCTCCCCATGCACCCTCCCCCTCACTTCCACACACCAACCCCACCCACCACTCTTGTTTCCCGACTACAACCAACCCCACCTCCCTGCACCAACCAATCCCTATGCCCTCCCTCTCTCCCACACTCCAACCCCACCCACAAGTCCTTCCTTCACTTCACCACCCATCCAATCCCTTTACCATCCCTCGACCCACCACTCTTCCACCATTCTTCGCCATCCCACCATAGCCACCACCAACAGCCTCAGTGAAGCCTCGGTAAGCCATCAGCCTTTAACGCCATCCGGGTCCTTCACAGAACAGACCTGTAAAGAGCATTTTTTACGATGCTCTCAGGCGGAAGGTCGGCTGCTCTGGTTTACGATAAGCCGGCGGTAACGAACGGGAAACCTTAACTTCCCCTTTCCTCTCCCTTCCTCTCCCTTCCCCTCCGTTCACAACACTCTGTCCTTCACAACAAGCTCCACCCACTCTCTTCTTTGCCTCCCTACCATCTCTTCACACTCTCGATTTACTTTTCCCTCACGACTCTCTTTTCTTCACAACACACTCCATCCCACGCTTCCTTCTCATGCACTCTTAACCATCTCTTCATTTTCTCGGCTTTCCTTTCCTTCACAACACTTCTCAATCAATCATGCCTTCACTTCATTTTCTCCACTTCCTCTTTGATCTGTTTTCCATCACAGCACTCCCACACTTTTATCTCCTCTTTCCCTGCATTTCCTCTTTATTTTATTTTCCCTTTCGTTTCTGAAAATCAACACTTGCTCGCCCCTTCACTCCCCATTCTTTTCCATTCCAAAGTTTTGTCGCTCTCATCAAAAACACTCCCCTCAGTTATCCCTCCCCTTACCATTATCCCATCCCTTTCTCCGTCTCTCCTCCCCCCCTCTCAATCTCTTTCTATCTATCTATCATTTCATTCTACTTTACTGCATTTTCCTCTCGCCCTTCTCTGCTCTCATTCATCTATTCTCTTCCACGCGATTCCCTCTAAGTCACCCCTTATTCTTCCCTCTCCCGTTTCCCTCCTCCTCTCCAAAACGTATGTAAAATTCTCCCCTCCCCCACCTTCTCTCTCGTGTCACCATATTCTTCCCTGTCCCCTCCACCTCCCTCCTATATCTCTCTCCTTGCTCCTTCCTCCCTTCCAACGTCGTTCCCTCTCCCTATAGTACTTGTCTCCCTTCACTTTCTTCCTCCATTCTTCTTACATTTTATATATATATATATTTTATCTTTCCTTCCTCCACATTCCATTTCATTCCCTTCACTTCCTACTTTGTATCTTTTCTGTTCTTCCATATTTTATCAGGTTTATGTTATTCCCCTCTCCTCGTCGTTCCCTTTATAATCTTTCGCATGTCCACCCAATTCATTCTCGTTTTGTCAACCTATCTCTCTTTTCCTCTTTCCTTTTGTTTTCATTTCTTCTTCCTTCTATTTTCTTACTCTGTGTTCTTGCTTCCTTCCCTCATTCAGTTTCCTTCGGTTCTCTGTCATTCCTTCTTTGCCACTGATGTTTTCTTTTATGTTCACCTTTTTCTCTCTTTCACCATAACGATTATTATTCTCTCTCTCTCTCTCTCTCTCTCTCTCTCTCTCTCTCTCTCTCTCTCTCTCTCTCTCTCTCTCTCTCTCTCTCTCTCTCTCTCTCTCTCTCTCTCTCTCTCTCTCTCTCTCTCTCTCTCTCTCTCATCCCTTCTTCCACGCATTCCTTACAGTTTTTTATCATCTGTAACTCCATTCCTCTCATTCCTTGGCTTCCTATCTCTATTTTCCAACTGTCCTCCTTTCTCTGTTTTTAGTTTCATACCTTCTTTTGTCTTCCTATCTTCCCTTTCTCTTTTCTTCAACTCTCGGCCTTTCCTTACGTTTTTTCTCCTGCCATTCTGTCATTTTTTTCGTGTCTGTCTTCGCCTCTCCACCTTGCACTCTATCCTAGCTCTTCCTTCCATATATGTTTCGCCTCTGTGTTTCGTTCTCGTTTCGCTTTGGCTTATAAATTATCATACGTCTCTCCTCCACCCTCTCCTCCCTGTCCTAGCACCTCTTCATTTCATCTACTTTTCATCCCATCCTTCCTTCGTTGCTTGTCCTCTATCCTATCCTCTCTACCCTACTTCCCCTTCTTTCCATCTCCTTTTCCTCCACTTCTTAATCTTTTGACCCTCCATCCTCTCCTCTCTACCCTACCTCTCCTGCCCTCAATTTTCTTTTCTCCTCCCTCCCTTCCTTCCTTCCTTTCATTCCCCCTCCGCCCCTCCCTCATAAGAGCGTGGCAGGCACAGATGATGAGGCCGAACCAGAAAATCGACAGGAGGAAGCAGGCAGGGTGCAGCTGGAGTGGTTAGGTGGGGTGGGAGGGCAGAGGGATGTACGGTAGGTGGCGGGAGGTGTGGATGGGAAGAGCTGGTGTGAAGAAGAGGATGGAGAGACAGACAGATAACTGGGTGGGAAGCTTGGAACGTGAGGCAGAGTTGGAATTGAATGTGATATATATATATATATATATATATATATATATATATATATATATATATATATATATATATATATATATATATATATATATATATATATATATATATATATGTGTGTGTGTGTGTGTGTGTGTGTGTGTGTGTGTGTTTGTGTGTGTATGTGTATGAAGAGAGAGAGAGAGTCGAAAGAACATGCAGTGTAGAAAGAAGATGCGGTGAAGAAAGAGAAGAATGGTAGGTGAGGGAAGAGATACGCGAAAGGGAGTAAAAATAGAAAAGAGAGAGTTTAGTAAGAGGGAATCAACAGAGTTCGAAGTCGGGGATGAAATAGAAGGAATGAAGAAGGAACAACAAAGACAGAAGAACTGGAAAGAGAGTGATGGAGAGAGACATACAGGAAGGGAGTGAGAGAAAGAGAATATCAGAGAGATGAACAAGAGGAAGGAACTGGAATGAAGTCTAATGCAAGGAGACATAAAGAAAATGAAAGTCGTGGAAAAGAGGAAAAAAGAGAAAGAAGTTAGAGGAAATGTAAATGTAAAAAGCTAATATCACAAAATTTAATGAACGGGAATGAAAAGGAGATGACAAAAGAACGAGAACAGAACAGAATGAAAGAGTGGAAAGAATCAGGAAAGATATAAGGTAAGAAATGAAGCAAAGGAGGTCGACACAAGAACACACGGTGATTATACACGAGACAGACAGACAGAGAGACACACTTGGTGGACTGTATCATGATAATAGGTAAGGCAGCGTCACACCGTGTAATTACTGACCCTACCATCAACGATATTCCTTCACTATAAATTACATAAGAGTCGGTGGTAATGACAGCACCATACCGTTAATGAAATGGCTGCAAACGTAGGGTACAATGTTCCATACAATTATTATTATGTCGTAAATCTTCCTCATTCATAAATTTCACACCATAGGAAGGGTACACTGGTATGAGAGACAGTACAGTAATTAGTTGACAGGTATTACTTGCTTATTTTTATTTTACCTTGTTATTTCTTTGGAGGAAATCAGTAACTTTGAACTTCCCGGATATATCACAGACACCTTGAGATACGAGTCTGTATAGTGGCAAAGTGTGGAGGAATTAAAAGTCCTCCAATTTGCCTACAACAGATGACAATCATAATTTTATAAAGGAGGGAGAATAGGAGAGTGAAGGAAAGAGAGAGGAAGGATGGGAGGGAAGTGTAGAGGAATGATGATAAAATATGATAGAAGATGACCGACTGAGAGGAGGAAGGATTTGCAAAACAGGAGGAAGAAAAATGAAAGAAAGAGGAGGACAATGCAGAGAAAAATGATGGAAAGGATAAGAGTAAAGCCGCGATGAAGGAGCGAGATAATGAGAAGGAAGTTTTGGATCAAAATGATGTATGAGGAAAGGTAAGGATATTGAAAGGATTTTGTTTTGGGATATAAAAGAAAAATGGAATAGAGGAAGGGAAAAGGTGAGAGGGAGGTAATGCAAAAACTATTTGCGACTTTATCATCGTGACAGGTTTAGCAATTATAAAAATAACGGATGAATGAGAACGGAGGGTGGAAAAGCAGAATGGAATGTAAGGAAGGAGGAAGATTAAGACAGCAAAAAACGAAAGAGATAAAAAATCTAATAAAAATAAAACAAGAGAAAATATACTAAGCATTCAATATATTTTCGTCATAAAGAAACTGTTCATCATAAAGAAAAAACAAAAAAGCATATTTAATTTATAGAAAGGAAGAATGGAAATATACATAGATAAAAGAAATGACGTGACAGGAATAAAGAAAGAGAAGTGGAGGTCAAAATGAGTGTTGACATTACCACGATATTCCACGAGAAGCAAGAACGAGTGAGTGTAAAGGAAAAAAGGAGATGTATTGTATTGTATTGTAACGAAGAGGAAAATGATGGAGGAAGTTAATTAAGGAGAGAATGATTCTGTTGTAAGGGGAAATGGAAGGTGTCTCTGATTCCTCCAAACTATGCCACGAAACAGAATATCCCTTATCTATCTATGAGTACCACTGATGGTGTCTGTTTTGTGGAATAGATAGGAGGAATCAGTAGCCTTCCAATTTACCAACAAGAGAATTTCCCTTAATTAAAGAGAATGCAAAATGAAGTTGGACCTGTAAAAGTAAGATTTCAATAAATCTGATGACGAAAAAAGGTAAAAACTAAATAATGTGAAAGGAAAAAATTAACAAACAGGGATAAATCTTCAGAGGAAAGACAAAAGATTAAAACAATAGAATAGAAAGAATGGGACGAGACAAAGAGAAAAGGGAAAGACAAAAACATAAGAGAAAAAGAAAGGAAAGAAAGATAAGAGAAAGAGAAGAGAAGAAAACGAAAGAGAAGGGAGAAAATAAAATGAAAAAAAAAAAAAAAAAAAAAAGAGAACGAATGAGAATAGCAAATATGAGTTACGACCTTCACGTGACATGTCAGCAGGTGGGCGGACGATCCCTGACGGAATACCGCGAAATTGTGGACCGACGAACCTGGGAACCATTTTTCAGTACACGTGATGAAATGACAAATGTAATTAAAATGTGAGTATAATCTGGGAGCAGGTATAGTGAGTACGAGGACACTCACTGATGGACGAGGTGGAGTGATGGTCAGGATAGGGATGGATGGAGACGAGGAGGAGGATGTGGAGGATGGAAGAGGAGGATGTGGAGGATGGAAGAGGAGGAGGAGAAGGAGAAGGAGGAGGAGGAGGAGAAGGAGGAGGAGAAGGAGGAGGATGGAAGAGGAGGAGGAGGAGGAAGGCGAGCGCAACGAGCAGCGTCGCAGGCCAAGCACCCACGGCTTGGTTTTTAGTATTGTTTGGTGACATTTTGTACATTAGTTTTAGTTGTGTATTTTCTCGACGTCATATCTCGGCCTGGATGGAAAGGTAAGGTCCCGTAAGTAAGTTCGACCCACTTGAATGAAACCAAATGCTGCTGAGGGGAAAGGAAGGAGATGCCCCACCCCCTTCCCTGACCCCTATTCTAAAAAGAAAAAAAACTAAATATCGCCGTTTGTCATCTTCACCTTTACTCCAACACCTGGTCACATATTCACAGCTCGTAACCCTTCCTTCACCCAAAGTCTCTCTACTCACAGAATCAAACCGAATCTCAATATTAGTTAATTAGTTAGTTAGAGGAGCCGAGACTTAAAATTCACCCAGGTTGCCTATGCTATGAGGGAGAAGGCCAAAAGAGCCTGTTAGGGGTGTGGGAAAATATTATCGTAGCCTAAGTTGGCAGGCTTGTACACATCCCAGATCGCTCACTCCGGTGTTGCCGCATACGCAAGTTACGCTCATTATCACTCAAAGTTGACTACAATATTATTATTTAGTTATGTCTCTTATAAAATGTAAGTGTAGTTTTATTATTAGATCTAAGCTAAAAATGTGTCCTAAAAATGATATGCTGTATAGGGTATGTATTTTTCATAAAATAATATTGAAGAGTTGGCATTTGTGTATTTGTGTTGTGACAGTGTTGCCATCTTGACGGGTTGCGGGTATTTTGGGTGTTACTGGGTTTTGGGGTTACAGGCCCACTTCGGCAGGTTTTCTTGTAGCCAAGCAAATAATGAACAAGAAAATGTATGGCAAGAGTGTAGAATGAAAGTTCGTAATCGGTGAACAGGGTTGAAATTACGTCGCCATTTCCCAAATTCCTACCATATTCGGGTACGGAGGTCCAAAATAATACATGAATTAGGGAAATTAGAATCCCAGCTTCATTAGGCCTAATATACCTAGACGATCAAGTCACTATTATGAAATAGTCTGGCTAGAAGTCGAGTGTGTGTGTATGTATGTATGTGAGTGCGTGCGCAACGGGAGGCGGAAGTATAAATAATAACCAAGGTAAACAAAATAATGATACAGAATAAATATGTATATGTTGTTTAGAATGGAAATATCTTTTTGATCAGTTTTAATGTTTTGAAAATACATAATCTTGTACAGTAAAAGAAAATGTACGAGATTAGAAACGCTCACACGAGGAAACAACAAAACACAAATGCGGTGTTCATCTTTAGCTCATAATTGCAGGGAAGGCCAATATGGAGATCGGAGAACCAGTTATATACAAACAACACAAAAACACTAAAAAGAGAGAAGCCTAGTAGGACAGGGAAAACAGCTCAAAGGGTCCGCCACGCAAACAAGCACACACACACACACACACACACACACTCAAATAAAAATCAGCACACTCATAAATGAACAGTCCGTTTCAACACTCACGCGGATTATCAGAGAAACAGATCATATGACACAACCCAGAACTGTAAAAAAGAAATGTATAAAACAAACCAACAATCACTCTGTTGTCGCGACTCAGCGTAATTGGCAATAAACGAAACGACACACGAGCTTGGGTAACACATCCTGCAATACTGGTTAACCCCCCTCCCCTGCAACACTGGTTAACCCCCCCTCCCCTGCAACACTGGTTAACCCCCCCTCTCCTCTGCAACACTGGTTAACCCCTCCTCCCCTGCAACACTGGTTGGCCCCATCTCTTGCAACACTACTCCCAAATGCAGATATGACCTCTCCCTACTACCCGCCTTCGTTCTCTCTCTCTCTCTCTCTCTCTCTCTCTCTCTCTCTCTCTCTCTCTCTCTCTCTCTCTCTCTCTCTCTCTCTCTCTCTCATGGCTCACAGGTAATCTAGCATAGGGTCCAAGGGGAGAATGTACACCACACTCAGGAGATTTTCATAAATGTTACTTTTGCATAAAGTTTAATTTATATTTCCCCTGCCATGCATTGCCCTCCTATTCACTCACCCTACTTTTCCACCCCAACCACCCTCCACCAGGCCTCGTCAATAGTCATACGGGCCATTCATGTCCATTTTAAAGCGGACTGTTGTAATAATGTTAAAGGTCATTTTTCCATTCACTTTCATTGAACACTGCCGTCCACAATGTTCATTTTCTATACGTCCACCTCCTTTAATCAATGTTACTTTGTTTTATTATAATTGTGATGTGTGTTTCAACAGACTCTCCCCTTTACAGTGTTGAAGGTTTTCTCTCCTATGCACCTCCCGTGAACTCTCCACTTCAATGTTCAAGGTTAGCTTTCATAAAACACTCATGATTCCTCCACCTGCAACATAAGCCATCCCCTCTCTTGCATCTGTTCAAGCCTCGCAATATTCACGATTTTCTTGTCTGCAACACTTGTTCTTCTGTCCAACACAACATTTCTTAGTCTCTGATGGGACAGGGAAGGTTCTCACTATTTATTTCCTGCCTTTCCAGACGATTGTAACACTTTTCTCATTTTTAAGGGGGTGTGGGAATAGGGGGATAGGCTTGGGGTGGACTGGGGGGATGCGGGAATAAGGGGACAGGCTTGGGGTGGGTAGAAAGCCTGTCCCCTATTCTTGCACCCCCCTAACCCCCCTCAAGCCTGTTCCTCTACTCCCGCACACCCCAAAAAAACCCTGAACCCCGCACCACCCCCCACCCAAGCTTGTTCCCCTACTCCCATACCCCCTTAAATCTATATACTGGTTAAAAAAAATACAAACTATAGCCTTATTCAGAAATGTCTCCCCAAGAATGGACTCCCTCTACCGTGAGTGACGAGGTAACAACGTGTCCCGTGCCTCGGCAACACAACGTTCACGGTTTGCCAGTGAGCTCTAATCAAGCACCTTTTTCCGAGGAGAATTAATTATTCGGTGAAAATTGGAAGCATTAATCAGGCACGAGTAATTTTCGCCAAGAATTTTAAGTCTCCCTTATATGACACCTGCATAATTAAGTCATAATTTGGACTAAAGAGGAGAATTGCATGACCGTATCACTTAGCAATTCAATATTATCGAGCAGGAGTCATCAAAAGGTAAAGTAACAGTAAATCTGATACAAAGCTGAGAGAGGTGAACCATAACGTGAGGGTGTTGTTACAAAGAGAATATAATGTATACATTTGCTGAGGAAGGACACATACAACAGACACACCTGAAACGGAGCCTCTCATTGAGCATAGGTATGGGATGAGATGTTGTGTTCAGAGACAAGTCTTATTCTACATACTAGAATGATAAGGGGTCGGGTCGGAAGTTTGAAGTGGCTCTTTTTTTTCGCACCTGTACATATTCCATCAGAGTTCCAATCAACATCAGCTTTTCTAGTTTACTCTAATGTCGACACAGTCACTGGCATGACATTGTTCACACTTTATAACTACGTTAAATTATGGGAGAAAAGTTTTGTTGGAACGATTCCCACATATCTCATACATTATTAACTTTATGCAGTGAATTACAGTAACTTTCACAACTTACTTTAAATTGCACAGAATCACTATACAATCGATATAATTAATTATGTGCACAGTTACTAATTAAGAGTGACAGTACATCAGTTATTTGTTATGAAAGCTCTAACAAACATGCGTTGTAATTACCGCAAATATTAACCGGGATAAAGACTTGTCAGCGATCAGGAGGGTTACTGAACTCCTAGAAACTATGCCAAGAAACAGACGATCTCAGTAGCGTATGTAGGAGGAATCAGTAGCCCTGCCATTCATATAGGAGAAGTTATCCCAACACTGAGGATCGAAGCAGCAAGTCTCCCTCTAATTATTACCGTCCGTGTAACACTTGTAGCAGCTTCCCGTCTTTCATTAATGTTGCCACCAGGCTACTTCACCCCGCGCCTCGCATAATTCCTTTCTGATATCGTATTTTGTTTTCTCTCGCTTGCTGCTCAACATGCGAGAAAATTAATTGTGCCTCTCTGTTCGGGAGGAGGTAAAACATTTTACATACACCAAATTTAATTTAATTGGTCATTTATCGGATTATTCAATTCAGCGATGAATGGGAAATCATATAACACATTTAATAAATTGCATAATATTCAGGAAGCCTAACTTTAGCAGACATTTATTTCCGCCAAGGATACGCCATCCAGGAATATATATTTTGGTCTTAAACGGAAATGACTGACTGGTACCTTGTTTTAGCCTTAGCTAAAGAAAAAGGATAACAGAAAACACACAAATAAACCGAGCAAAATATTATAAAATTAAGGAGACTGCAGTTTTGGTGAGATAAATCTTTGATAAACTATGGAAATATACTTAAGAATATTATCATCATTTTTGTCAGGAGATTTGTTTAACGATTTGGCTCTCGCTGGAAAACTGATATGAAATATTAAAACTCTGTAGCCGAGTTGAAAACCCATGCTGTTTTTAGCCATAGGGATAGACTGAGTTCAGAGTTGGGTAGTTATTGTTTGTTATTCCAGCTCTATTATAAAATCTGCATCATGAAAAATAGATGTGACAGACCAGGAACAATGGAGAGCAGTGCTGGTGGTAGCGAGGTAACAGTTTTGAATGGAAAATATACGAAGCAGAAAGTTGAATAATATAAAATTTCACGTGTACATTTCATAATTCTATATTATTATCTACTTCTACAATAAGAATTAATACGTTGATCAGTTACTGAGTTTAAACCTTTTGCGTTCGTCTTCGTCTCGACAGCCATAACACACTAAAACATAACACTAAACAACTGGTCTGGCACTAAATGAACGTCAAATGAATTGATTAAGGTCCATAGCCTATACTGTACCATTCTCTAGTTCTCTATTTCTATTTCTTTTACAATTCTCTGGTCGAGATATTTCAAGTTTATGCATATAAACTCTTTAACATTTTTTCGACGCAGTATACGATAAAAGGGTTTAGATTCATATGAATATCGTCAATAATATTTTCATAATGTTAATGTGATTATTTTGAAGTTTTGAATGGCAATATTTCCATCCCAAGGGTTATTTTCGTACATTATATTCATGAAACTCTCCTCCATAACTGTTTCCAAGCAAGGGAATTATTCCTAAAGGTGATAGAAACTCTCTGCATAAATACGACGTAAAAACCTCGAACAGAATGCAAGTCTGCCAGAGGAAGCCAACTTTGCCCATTACTTTTAGACCCCGTCATGTTCACGAGGCAATCTATTGTTAAAATACTTGTAACCAATTCAGGGAATAAAATAAAACTTAGATTTGCAAATGGAGTGACTAGTATAAGTGTAAGTGTAGTAAAATTGTTGGTGGATGGCACAGAGTAAAAGTATAAGGAGTACACAAATTATATCATTAGATGTATATACTCTTGCTGCCTTATAATATGTAGTCTTCATTATGTATCAACAGTCAATATCATAGGAGTTTACTACCTTGATCTTTCTTTAACTAACTCCTGTCTCCAAATACTTAAGTGACTTGCTTTAATTTAATCACTTTGTCCTTTACGACATCGGCCGTGTACCCGATGACATGATGTTCTTTCCAAGGTCAATATATACCAGGCTAATAAATATATGTTGAACAAATATATATACATGAGACGTCAAATATTTTTCATCGTACCTCATGACCTCATGCTTGAAGTTTTGGCAAATGAGAAACTTTGGTAGATCTATAAATACAAGAAAAACCAACAACAGGTTGAGAATATATGTTTGCTTCATATCTTACGCTCCTATTCCTAACACAAACATGGACGAACAAAGAATTCCAAGCAGAGGCACCGTCCTTAACGTCCTTAACCAGTTTTATATGAAAAAGAAAAGCTGGATGCCCTTTGATATATTTTCATCTCACAATCTGGAGTTAACAAGGGTTGGGAGGGAGGGAGTAAGGTGGGGTGAGGTAGGGAGGGAGTAAGGTGGGGTGAGGTGGGGTGAGGTGGGGTGGGGAGGGGTGGGGTGGGCGTCTAAAGGTGACAAGAAACATGAGGCCATATTTTTAAAGTTCGAGTGAGAAATACGAAGCAAATGTAGACCATACATATACCTGTTTCATGGGAATTCTTGGGCTGCTTGTATTTGGATGTTCATGAAGACTCACTTTAAAGGAAAAGGGCCTGAATATCCCATTTTAGGGTTTTATGATCTACATGGACTTCACCCGTGGGCAAGAGGGACAGTATAAAGAAGTGTGTGTCAAGGCCAGCCAGGGACATGAATCACCGCAGGGGTGGGAAGGTCCACGTGTTGGTAAGGAATTCAGATTTTCCTATACCTCGTTGGAAATTCGAAGGAAAAATACACATAACGAGAAGCAAAGAGCAAAGACTTAGTAACCATCAGGAATATTCCCAGACATAATTATTAATATATAATAGATGTATCACACGCTGTTCATTCATCAAACCATTTCTCGTGAAACTCTTACAGAACTCACATCTCTGAGCATATTATAATTATATAGTGTGTAATATGATGTGCGAAATGGAATTAAATGTTTCACAAGAACCAATTAAATAGTTGTTACACAATTTTCAATTTAAAAGTTGTAATTTTCAGAACTTCGAATGAACGCAACGATGAAGCCTTTACAAATGCTTTAATCATAAAGTATTAAACGTGTAAAGATTTGACTAAGATAATTCACGATAGAAAAAATGTACTTACAAAAACGACAGGAAAATATATCAACAAAATTGCTGGACTTGAATGAAAAAGACATGAGAACTGAAAAAGTCGAAAAATTATGTTCGAAAACGATAATGCAAGACAAATAAAGGAAAAATTAGAGTGTCAGTCTTTAAAGAAGACGAAGCAAGACCTTAGCGGAAATTGTAAGCATCAAATATATTAAACCTTGCGGGGCACAAGAAAGATCGAACATGATGTGAATATAAAGTAGGACTAGTGACGAGAAAGGGTTAAAAAAAAAGGAGAAAAAGTGAGAGACAGAGAATATTATACCTAAACATATACACAGGATATTTTATGAAAAAAAAAATATATATAAAATAATAACAATATATGTAACACGATTAAAAGTTATCATATCACAGAGTAAAATTCATGTGAAAGAAGAAAAGGTGAAAATAACGGGAGGCAAATAACGAGTTAGGTTAAAGAGGGAACAAAAAAACACAAAAAAATCAGAAACTAGAAAACACAAAGCGAAAAACGAGGTGGAATATTTAAAATGGAAAGTGTGAGCGTCAAATAAATCAAGCCTGGGGACGCAAGCAAGAGAGGCTGTGACGAAAATGTTGTGAGGGAAAAGAATCTGTGGGTGAGGAAAGGCAAAGGGAAGGAAGGGAGGTGATAGAATGTTGTGAGAAAAAGGCATCAGAGGGTGTGAAAGCCAAGGGAAGGAAGGGAGGTGATAGAATGTTGTGAGAAAAAGGCATCAGAAGGTGTGAAAGCCAGGGGAAGGAAGGGGGTGACAGAATGTTGTGAGAAAAAGGCATCAGAAGGTGTGAAAGCAAGGGGAAGGAAGGGAGGTGATAGAATGTTGTGAGAAAAAGGCATCAGAAGGTGTGAAAGCAAGGGGAAGGAAGGGGTGATAGAATGTTGTGAGAAAAAGGCATCAGAAGGTGTGAAAGGCAAGGGGAAGGAAGGGAGGTGATAGAATGTTGTGAGAAAAAGACATCAGAAGGTGTAACTAACTAAAATTATTTGAGGGAGGAAAAGAATTAGGTCGAAGAGGAAAAAGCATGAGGAGGTGTAACTAAAATTATTTGAGGAAAATAACTGGATCAAAGAGGAAAAGGGAAGAAAAGGTGAGGAAAAAAGAGGAAAAGGGAAGAAAAGGTGAGGGGTAAAATGATCTTGAGGAAAAAGCATGAAAAGTTGAAACAAAAATGATCTATATGAAGAAAGGAAATGTATCAGTGAGGAAAAGGCAAGAAATGGTGGAAATAAAATGCCATGAGGAAAAGACACTAAGTCGAAGATAAAAAGGCAGGAAAACGTATGACAGCAATAGTCTGAGGAAAAGAGTTGGGTTGATGAGGAAAAGGCAAAACAATGATAAGAAAAAGTGTGATGAAAATGATCCTAGAAAAAGGGCAAGAAAAAGTGTGATGAAAATGATCCGAGGAAAAGGGCAAGGGCAAGGGCAAGAGATGGTGTGACGAAAATGATCCCAGGAAAAAAAAAAAAAAAAAAAAAAAAAAGTCTGTGTCGACGAGGAAAATGGCTGGTGGGAACATGGGCCTGGTGCCTTGTCTCTCATGCCTGGGTAATGCCTTGCCTTCCGCTCTCTGGTAATTGGTCAAAATGGTGAGGGAGAAGCCTGACCTCACTCCACCCATGACATACCTAACTTAATTACTCATCGACACTTGGGCCGCCACCACCGCCGCCTCGTCTCTCTCTCTCTTTCTGTCTGTCTCTGTCTGTCTCCCTCTCTCTTCCATGCACTCTTTCTCCCTCCCCCATGCTCTCTCTCTCCTCCATGCTCTCTCTCTCTCTCTCTCTCTCTCTTTCTTTCTCTCTCTCTCTCTCTCTCTCCTCCATGCACTCTCTCTCTCTTTCTCTCTCTCTCTCTCCCTCTCTCTCTCTCTTTCTCCTGACCTTGCCACTAGTTGGTTTATTATTTCTCTTTACAGTCTCATTCAACAGTCTGTTTTTTGGTCTGAACTCATTTTCTGTCTTTTGGTCTGAACTCATTTCCATTGCTTTATCTACAATAAATAAAATTTAGCATAAGTATTTCCAGTATATCGGTGTAACGAAAACATTTATACAGTGGATATATTTATACAGTGAATGCATACTTGTATTTTCATGTATATTCTGGGCTTCCATGTACAACAATTACCAATATCACGTCAGTCAACAACTCCAATTTTCTTTGCACTCCGGCTGCCTCAGTTGATTATATCTGTGTGACATGTCCACCACTCTGACCCTCTACTGTTGCTTTGACCTGTCAGCTTTCACCCGCTGCCCTACATCTGCCTCCCTCTTCACACCGACCACCTCTCTTATATTACTCTATTTTCCTGTCACTCTTGCCTTTCACATTTCGCTTTACACGTTTCTTTTTCCGTTTACACCAGAAAATACTGTCCTCTGTTTTATGATTTTTTTTTAATGCTAAGTGCAAGCGATAATATAATGATGATTTTGCTGCGTTTTTTTTCCTTTGAGAATTATGTATTTATTTCATATAGATATTTAGCACCTTTTACTCATTAACTTTAATCACAATAGACCAAAAAAAAGATAGATCTTTGATTTGCTTTCCTGTTTTTATAATTATGCAATTAATTCTTTTCCACTCGCAAGTATCTCATCAAGCTATTTAGGGCAAATGCTGAGAGAGAACCAAGGATTTACATATATTCTTAAGCGTTGACCTTCCTACAAAATCAGGTTTCCGTGATCCCAATGAGTAGTGTGCTAAAATAGTGACCAATAGTACGATTATGTTATGTTTTTTGGGGGGTAACTGAGATTATTCCCCCCCCTCCCCCACCAAAAAAAATAGATAAATAAATAAATAAAAAACATAAAAACAGTGTAGAAATATCCACAGTTTGACAATAAAGGTTTCTCGTCACTCAAGCTTCTATGTACTGTATATATTAAATTCTTTCAAAACTCTACTATTGTTGTAGGCTGATATCCCGACACGTCCTACATGTCTGCCTGCCTGCCTGCCTGCCTACCTGCCTGTCTGTCTGCCTGCCTTCCTCACACACTACCCATCTGACTGTTTGCCTGATCCTGTCTGTCTGTCTGTCCGTCTGTCTGTTCGCCTGACCTCCCCGTCAACCTGCATTGGGGTGCATGACATCTCTCTCCGCTCCCTTCACCTTTATTCTTTTACCTTTGCAAGGCTGGGTGTCAAACTCTTGATCCCAGTGTCAGTGGCAGGGCCATGTATGTCCACCTGTCAATGAAGTACTCCCTGTGCCTGCCTTTCCTCTCACCTCTTTGGATGGAGACTTGTGCTACCTTCCGTGTAATATACTGAGGGCGATGTGCCATGTATGTTATGTCGGCATTGAAAACCTTACATCAGCAACTGTGTGTGTGTGTTGATGTATATACCAATGTGGACTATACTGCGCAAGATTCCTGGACCTTGGTACTGCGTGTGTTCTATACAACTCATGCGAAAATAAATACCTACCGATTATAACGATCCTCTATAAATTCAGTCATGATATTGTTTTTGTGTTCTACAAATCGTGTTACTTTCAAGAGCGAATCTCTCATCACCAAGAGAATACATCAACGAGCCTCTGTTTTCCATGACCTCTCTAAAAAATGGAAAAGAGTGAAATATTACATGAAGCAACTGTACATGTTTGCCAATATTATTCTAAAAAAAAAAAAATACTGACAGTTTCTACGCCCTCTCTTTTTCTCCTCCCCTCACGTATGCTGCTGCCGGGCATTTCAAACACGGGGTAAGGTATATTTTATCATTGATGCATTTTTACCTGTATTCATTGTGTGATACAAGAGATAATGCAAAAGGTTTACATTCTCTGTTGAACTAAATTAATGTAGATATGAGAACAATACTGGATTGAACTCATGCAAGAACAATGTAGTTCAAAATAATTTAGTGTCTTATATATATTATCGACTAAATCTGAGTACTTTCGAACAACTGAGATGTACTGTAGTAAAATAATTAAATAATATACCTGCAAATGTAATATAAACAGCTTCGTGAAAAAAACTTACTAATTTCAACAATTATACCTTGATATTTATCTTATTTTCCATAAATAGAATACATTTTTTTTTATTAGAAAATGGAATAGCTAATTAAACACTTGTTTATAGTAACTCTATATCAATTAAAGTTTTTAATGTGACGCCGAGCTACAAGAGGCATATAATCAATTACTATTACAGTACTGCCAATTACCAAATTACAGACTAAAGTTAGTGATGCCGTCTAAAACTCCATTACAGTGTGTGGAATGTAGTTAGACGAAGCGACCAGTGCCGCTTCAGTGCCACACCGTTTCCACTAACATATATTCGATGCAAAGTGATAAAACATAAAAAGCCACAGAATTTTCACTTTCATGTGGATATATTCTGTACTCGTCGATAACTCTCTCTCTCCAGCACTGATGCCTGAAGCTGCCGCCCACCACAACTCTCACCACTATACATATACATACAGTACATACATACACAGTAGCCAGTACAGTCGTGGGTGTAAGTAAGTTTCCTCTTCAATCCTGATTTTGAGTAGGCTACCTAAGGTAAAATATGCAAACACTTATTACCATTCTTCTCTAGCGTCTATCATCATCTCTACCAATGGGTTGACAGGTATAGACATTGTCCAATCAAATACTACAGTAGCTTTAATGAGTTGTTTCTCATTCTGTCTTTCAACTACACAATTTTGGTAGTCTATGAGTAGAACATGAATATGTACCAATGTACCAACCTATAGTGTGGGAATTAAGGCATAGCTTCTGTTTCACTCTGTAGCCAACAAACCTATACTATACATTTCGGATACTTCACTAATTGAAGCGCGGCCTTCCCTCGCGTCCATTCGCCAGGAGGGTCGGACAGCCATTCACCGAGCAAAATGGAGTTTGATGTATACACAATTTTTATCCGGTTTGAAAGTGCAGCTAATGTTATGCTTTCTGATCTCACGTTTTTGGAAGGTGGCTCGTTAATTGCTTCGATGCCGGCACTATGTTTAATGAGATGCAAACACCTCTTTGAACACACTCGTCATTATTCACACGTTCTGAAAGGTCATGACGCGAGTATTGTCTCTGTCAGCGTGAGTATAGCTATTGCCAATGAATTCTTTTGCTTATGTAAAACTGAGCGGCTTTCAGTTCTCTCAGAGAGGCTTATGAAGGACCAGTCTGTTTTATAGCAAATATGAATGCTATTATAATTTACATCGTATTTCAGGCCTATGATCATTATGTTCCTTCATTTCTTTGTCTCTTGATATTAATTTTATCCTGTTATATGGGAAAAGGTAATGCTTCATAACAGCAAGCAAAATCCAATACATATGTCACCTTATCAACTTACATATTTAATTAATGCTTCGGTAAAATGAATTTATATCCGTTCATAATAACAATACTATATAATGATATCAATAATTAGAGCATCCTTCATATCAGTTATCAATAAAAAAAACACTCGCTTCTAATGCAACTCGTGGCGTGAAAATTCTGGTATTCATTCAGTAACCCTCGGTCATTCCAACTGGCCTACCTTATTTCCTATGGTGGCAGCGGGTGGGTGAGCCAAGTGAAAGGTGCAGACACATCAAAATTCTGACCCAGGAACTGCACTGCCACCAGTTGGCTGCCGGAACTTCTCAGGTCTGAGTGCTGGGGCCGTCTATGCTAAAATGTTAACCTTTGGAACACGGTTGGAGACGTGTTCATATTTCTGGGCACCAACAAGAGACGACTTCTCTCGGAGGGAAGCATTCCTTACGTACAAAAGACTAAACTTTTTAATGCAATCCGAAATCTTAAAATATATACTATACAACTACAGGTAAATGATGGTAATGGTTATCAGAACATGAAGCTCGGTGTCGTCCATCCATAACGTCATATTTTGTACATTAATATATGAGTCATACCGAGGTACTCATATCTGTACCATAATGAACACTTTGTAATTAATTAAACTCTTACCCTTTGCATACTATTCATTCATTATTCACCAAGTGTAGAAGATATCTCTAATTACATCAACTTCAACTAACAATATACGACTTTCACAGGTTTGTAGCAGCTTTATATGCAAGTGATATCACCTTTGTTATGGAAGCACTCTGGCATAGTGTGTACGGTATAGTGTATAGCCAACAAAAATTGGTTTTACTCTTGGGTTCCATGAATTCCGAAATAAACGATATAGTGTCCGTTGTTTAGGTAGCGTTAGTGTATATTGTACATTTATCCAGTTCGGTTCAAAACTTATCTACTGCAATCACATCCAGGGCCATTTCCTATTCGGAGACTGGGATGGGTAAAGTATATTATTTGTTCAGTTACAGCCATTGTATAGTGAGATCGTCCATAGTAAAGAACACAAGGGAATATTAGTTAATTTCATGCAATTCATAAATGGAGAATATGATTATATGCTGGCTACACTCTACATATAAGACATTCCTACGCCTATAACCCTACATATCGAAGGCAAAATTTGTCAAAATCAATAAGCAGTTTATATACAACACAAATAGGAGGTTGTATCATTGAGAAACATAGGGTACAATATATTTAACACAGTGTGTATCAGTGGGAAGCTGTGTGAAAATCTACACACTTGGACTAAGTAAATCTATCTCATTAATGCTATAATTTAAAGTTGGTGTTTAAGAGAATTAATACGACGAGAAATGTGATGAGGCAATAAAGTTAAAGCCGGAGAGAGAGCGTGATAGCCCAAGGAGATGAAGCGGGAGCCAGTGAGACGAGGGGAGAGGAGCATTAAGAGGGAATCACAGGGACATTACTGAGTTATGAAGAGGAAGGAGGGAGAGTGATTGAGGGGAGGGCCGGCAGGGTGAGAAAATGAGAGAGGGTGTGGCACAGAAAATGAAGATGGAGGAGAGGAGACGAGAGGAGAGGAGAGGGATAGACCTGAGGAGGGAGGGAGGTAGGGAGGGAGGGAGAGGAGAGGGATAGATCTGAGGAGGGAGGGAGGGAGGGAGGGAGAGAGATGGAGTCGATGAAACAGAGGATGGAGCTGATAAGTGAAATGAACTGAGTGAATAGTTAGATGAAGTTCAGGAATGAATCACAAATAATATGGACATAAAAAATCTAAATGTATCCGTGTTAGAGCTACAATATTCTGTCCTTACCTTAGTCACTTTCAGTGTCATGGCTCAGAATTATAATGATAGCTACGATAACTAACTTCAAGTAACTATTTCTTCATATCCGGATAAAAAAAAAATTACGTCTCCTTTCATGTTTACCCTTCAATCCATTCCTCTTGTTCCCTTCTCCTTTTCCGATTCTTCCTTCATCTACGTTTCTCCATACCAAAGGCTGGAGAAACGAAGGAGGAAGGGGACAGTGAAGGGGAAACGGGAACGAGAGATCAAAGTGGTAAAGAAACAGGCAACGGGAAGGAAAAGAAGTGTGAAGGAAATATGCAGAGAACAAGAAAGATTAAAGTGAACAATTTAGGGGAAGGGAGGAGGAGAAAACAAAAAATACAGGGAAGGTGAAGAGCGGTGAATGGAAGGAAGAGAAACGAAAATAAAGGGAAACAACGCAATAGTAAGGAAAATATACGACAATTCCCAAGAAACTGTGAAAAAATGGAAATGAAAGCAGAGGGAGCGCTTATTACGAGTTACGGAGAGAAATATTATCTGGTTGCACACACACACACACACACACACACACACACACACACACACACACACACACACACACACACACACACACACACACACACACACACACACACACACACACACACACACACACACACACACACACACACACACACACACACACACACACACACACTCAAGCGCACACACACACGCACACACACACACACAGATATACGAGTCTCACAGTGAAAAACAGACAAGACAAAAGAGACAAGGGCAGAGGGAACCAGGCCTATAGTCAGAGGTAAAGACGACCGATGCCATGGTAGTATATATAGAGTCAGACAACAACAAAAAAAAAGGTTGGATATGGAGCATTATGGGACCCTAGTATGGGAGGCTGGCCACGGCTAACGAGGACCACGAGAGCTGAAAACGACCAGGAAAAGGGGAATGGGACTGAAGGGTGGGGGTCGAGGGAGAGAGGGAGAGAGGGAGAGAGGGAGAGAGGGAGAGAGGGAGAAAGGGAGAGAGGGAGAAAGAGAGAGAGAGGGTAAACAAGCAACGACTGAGAAGATAAAAGGCAATGTGTGTCTGGCAGGAAGGATGGAAAGGGTGAACATGTGATGGGGTAAAATGGGAAAAGGGTGAATAATTGACGCGGGGGAATGAGTAAAATGTTGTAATGTAATGTTATGGGAGGACGGGGGGGGGGGTAAAAGATAAGCAAGAGACGGATGGATGATGAGAGAGATAGACATAATGTGTGATGGAGACCGTGGGAAACAGGAGAGGCGAGTTACTGAGAACGTAAAAAATATGGTTGATGGATTATGAAGAACTGAAAAAGATAAGCGGGTGAAGGAGAGAAGTAATGACGTGGGAGTGAAAAAGTCGATGGGAAGGAGTGGGAGGGAAGAAGTGGATAAGTGGAAGGGAAGAAGTGGATAAGTGGGAGGGAAGAACTGGGTAAATGAGAAGGAAGAAGTGGGTGATGTAGGAGGGGAAGCAGGGTAGGTAAGAGGGGAAATTGGAGAGGTGGGAGGGAAAGCAGGGGAAATATGAGAGGTGAAAAGGTAAGCAGGGGAAATATGAGAGGTGAAAAGGTAAGCAGGGGAAATATCAGAGGTGAAAAGGTAAGCAGGGGAATAAGCAGTGGAGGTGAAAGGGGAAATAGGAGATGTATGAGGAGTTGTAGGTGAGGCAAGGGGGGAGAAAAGAGTATGAAGAAGGAGGGAGAAAAGTAACTGACGGAGGAAAAGAGAAATAGGCGAAGGAGGGGAAAAGAATTGAGTTAGGTTGAGGAGGAGCTAGGTGCAGTACATGAGGGAAATGAGGTTAGTGATGAGAATGTGTAAACGATGGAGGAATGAGGGAGTGAGTGAAGGGGAGGGAAGAGATGAGAGGGAACATCCAAGGAAAATTGTATTTACTCCTCCTCTTAATTAACAAGGTCAAACAGCGAGATATAAAAGCTTATTGTTGGTATTTGACTAGGTTAAAATATTCCTTAGGGGAGGTGGGGTTGCACACAAAGTTGGGTTGGGGAGCGGCGCCCCCTGAAACTCATCCCAGGGTTTGTCTAGGCTTTTGTGCCGTCAGGAGATAAGAAAAAACTCCGATAACCAGTTCATCTTTCCAGGAAGGACTGTCGGGAAGCCTTATGGCCAAGTATGGAAGAAACGCTCCATTTTGTCTTCCCTGGATAATTAAGCGGATTTTCTTCTCTCCAAATGACGGTGGATTTTTTTCAGTTCTTTTTTTTTTTTTTTCCTTTACGTGACTTGATCATATTTAACGTCCTACTTTAACAGAAAATTCTCCTCTTCTCGTTAGAGGCTCGAGAATAATGAGGATGGGAAGCAGAGCGGGTAAACAGAGGTGGAAAATTCTATGGCGGTCCTTTGCTCACTGCTACACATACACACACACACACACACACACACACACACACACACACACACACACACACACACACACACACACACACACACACACACACACACACACACACACACACACACACACACACACACACACACACACACACACACACACACACACACACACACACACACACACACACACAAACGTCCCCGGGAAGCACATCCAAAATAATGAGAAGTGAAGGCAAACAGGCTGTATTGTAAAGGAAACTCTTTTAGGATGTGGACAGTATTTTAAGGGGGTGCGGGAATAGGGGGACAGGCTTGAGGGGAGTTTAGGGGGAGTGGGAGTTAGGGACAGGTTTGGGGGAGTGCGGGAATAGGGGGACAGGCTTGGGCGGAGGGTTAGGGGGGTGCGGGAATATGGGACAGGCTTTCTACCCACTCCAAGCCTGTTCCCCTATTCCCACACACCCATAAACACCTCTAAGGCCTGTCCCCTACTCCCGCACCCCCCTAAAAGAGAGGAATGGACAAGTATCTTCCACGAAAAGTCATTTACTGATAACCTTTTTCCGACACCTTATCTATGTAGGCCAAGAGGCAATTAATAACTTATCTTCAACATTTCATTGTGTAGAATTCCTCCTCTTCGTTGTACAGTATATTCAAAGAGTATCAGACAGGCAAAAACACAATTTCCCATTCTTTCTCAAACGTTTATTTTAAGAGTTGCCTCATAGCACCAGTCTTTCATACATACGACCCGAGATTTCTGAAACCGTCCGCCTCAGTCCACCACTTTCTCTCCTCACCACCTCCAATCTTTCAAACCCAGACCGTCCTCACATTTCAACCACCACGAGGAGCATGGAAGGTGCGTGTGAGTGGAGTGTGTGTGTTTGTGGTTGTGTGGGGTGTTAAGTGATGTGGGATGTGTGTGTGTGGGATGTGTGTGTGTGGGATGTGTGTGTGTGGCATGTGTGTGTGTGGGATGTGTGTGTGTGGGATGTGTGTGTGGTGTGTGTGTGTGTGGTGTGTGTGTGTGTTTGTGGTGTGTGTGTGTGTGTGTGTGTGTGTGTGTGTGTGTGTGTGTGTGTGTGTGTGTGTGGGATGTGATGTGGGAGGTACGTTGCCAAGGTGCTACATTTGATAGCATAACACAAACATAGACCCACACACAGACACACAAACAAACAAACAAACAAAGCGGTGGACTATGAATAATGAGAAAGCTAAACCCGCGAAAAGCCATGGGCGCCGAGAGAGACAATGGGCGGACCGGGAAATATGGGACTCAGGTAAACGAGTTACAGAAGAGAGACATCAACTTTGTGAAAATACGAGCGGCTCGGCGGGAGCTTTATTTGCCTAATTTCATGGAACTGTTGGTGGGCTAGAGTTGGGAAGATGTACAGGAGTAGGCCTCTTCCATATCCTCATCCTCCTGCCTCCTCCTGCCTGCCTCCCTCTTTCTCGTCCTCTTCCACTCCATTGATGTCAAGACTGATGAAACTCTAGTCGTAAGGTGGAGGATGTGATGAGATGGGACAGGTCGGGAATGGTTGTGGAGCGGAGGAGAAAAAAGGAGACTTTGGGTGGGCTGAGGAG
The DNA here is from genome assembly GCA_034508575.1 of Petrolisthes manimaculis. Classification (NCBI taxonomy): domain Eukaryota; kingdom Metazoa; phylum Arthropoda; class Malacostraca; order Decapoda; family Porcellanidae; genus Petrolisthes; species Petrolisthes manimaculis. The sequence goes on along the minus strand of JAWZYT010003909.1, from coordinate 100,300 downwards.
CGTGTGAGGAAAAGATGCAAACGAGAAAAGAAGGCGACGAAAGAGATAAGATACGACGTGACGAAAAGACGAAGGCAAGAGAAAGAGAGTCAACCGGATATGAGAAAACAGAATACGACAGGAACCGGAAAGTGAAGGAGAAAATCGATTTAAAACAAAAATAAAATAAAGAGAAAAGATACGACACGAAAAACAGATCACCTACTGCTGCTTGACAATAACAATGATCTATAAGAAGTGTAGTGAAATTAGAGCTGCACCAGGAATACTTACTGTACAATAAAGAAGGCGCAAGATGTGGCATTCAGTGGTCCATACCTGAAAAGAAGATGAAAGATTAATGTAGTTAATTAAAATGAAACTAAAAGTCAGATCAAGATGGTAAAAAAAACATAAAAAAAAAGGAGAATGATAAACAGGAATTGAGAGGAAGAAAAAGAAGTTAGGTCAGGAGGATCAGGTGGAGGAAGTCCAGAGGGAAAGGAGGGAATAGAGGGATGGGAGGAGAGGGAATAGAGGAGAAGGTTGGGAAGAGAGAGATGGGAGGAGAGGGACGTAAGCTAGACAGGAGGAGAAGCACTGGACGAAAGGCAAGGGAGACGGAGGCAGGCTGGAAGGAAAGAGAAGGGAGAAGCAGAGTTGAAAAAGTGACAAAAGAAGAGAAAAAAAGAGGAAAGAAATGAGATGAAGAATGAAAGGAATATGAAAAGAGATAGAGGTCAGGAAGGAAGTAAGGAAGAAAGGAACAGGAAGATATGAACTGGAGAATTAAGGTTTGATTTGGAATAGAACTTGAAATGACTCGGAAAAAATAGGAAACAAGAGGAGACGGGCCAAGAGGAGAAGCCAAGAGAAGAAGACAAGAGGAAGGTTGGTAGGGGTGGGTGGGGGGGGAGAAGATAAGAGGAAGGTTGGTGGGGGTGGGGGGGTGGGCGGAAGACAGAGGGAGGCAAGTAGGGGGGGGGGGGGAAGAGAAGACAGAGGGAGGCAAGTGGTCGGGCGGAGCAGAGACAGGATAAGGGGACTGGAGGAGACAGGGTGGACAGGGAGAGGCCTGGTGATGGGTGTTTACCAGGACCGGGCTAATATTGACTCTCGCTCCTGCCTTACCCAGCCACGCACAAACACACTTACACACACACACACATACACACACAATACACACATAAACGTACACACACACACAGTAACCCCCCCATACACACAAACACACAAATACATGCAAACACACACACACACACACACACACACACACACACACACACACACACACACACACAACCCCTCCCCACACACACACAAACACAAACATACTATATACACCCATAAACACTAGCAACATAAAAAAAATACTTGCTAAGAGAAGAAGGATCTATCTCACTAAAAGGGACAATAGAGACGGATAAACACACACACACACACACACACACAAAGGCTCATGGCGGCCAACCTGAGCACCAACACCACACACACACACACACACACACACACACACACACACTCAGTACAAACAGGACGGACACACTCAGAGATAAAAGGGAAGCATACTTGTCTTTGATATTAAGATTGTTGGGGCTGAGAACCTGTTAACAGTGTGAAATAATAGAGACGGGATGGCAGTGCCTCTTTGATGATTTTCACACGCGTGCCCGCATATGTGTGTGTGTGACTGTGTGTGTGTGTGTGTGTGTGTGTGTGTGTGTGTGTGTGTGTGTGTGTGTGTGTGTGTGTGTGTGTGTGTGTGTGTGTGTGTGTGTGTGTTTTAATGCAATAACATAATCTGACTGCACCGTGTTACTTTCGAACAGATCTGTACTAGATACGTGTCATATGGAGTTCTAGGTATTTCTAGATTTAAAAAAAAAAAAAATCAAGATCTTACAGTGTGCTGAATGCCAGTGATATCAAAATATGGCTTGATGTCACCGTAGACTTTAAAATAATATTTAAGTTATATGATTTTTTAATCCTTCATCCAATTCTGAAAACATTAGTGGCTCACTATGCCAAGCTTCCTTACTTTCTCTGTTTGGATTCGATACCCGATTCAGTCAGCTGGCAACATGCCATCCAAGCTGTTCATCCTCTTAAGGACTAGTCGATAAGTGAGTACCCAGGGAGACTTTAGTAAGGTAAGGTGTGGGAATCCGATTTCCATAGTGACCCAGTCTGCCGGTTAAAGGCGGTTCATTGGCCATGGAGACCACAATAATTCACCGAGCTCAGCGCAGATGTGTGTTTAATGCAGGATTTATTCATAAACTTTCTTTGAGGGTCAAAATCATAGCCATAAAAATTACTGGGACATAATAGAGATTATGCAGCCTAATCGCCCTCAAATCAGTTATCAGTACAGGATTAATGTGTGTGTCAGTTACTAAAGGATCATTATTTACAAGTTTCAGTTGATATCACAACCGCATCGTGTGGAAAGGATACCTGGCTGCATTATTCTTAATACAATTGACTCGAGAAACGGAATATCTCTTTTCTGCTGAGATATATCTAATGCAAATTTGTTATTTTTGTTGTTACACATAAATACATCATTTTTTACACGCATCCTGTTATCGGATAATTGCAGGATAAAACTTACATAGTTATTATTGATGGACCATACCATTTATGTCGACCGGCTCATTAACTATCAGCTTAATCACTGTTAATATAACTTTACCAAAAAATTGTTATGCATAGATAGCAGAAATTATACGTAATAATTGAAATTACAAGTCACTCATGCCAGAGATGTAATGTATAATCGTATTTATAAGCATATTACATTCACCTCAAAACCAAAGGGTAGATATCAACGACGACTGAACGTTCCCGGAAGGCGACCTCCTCAATTCTGAACCTTGATAGCAGTAGGTTGCCGGCGGTGGTGGTAGAATATTGGGATACCATTCGAGACGGAATTTATGACAGGATACGCCGACGCCCATAACTCAGCAGCGACATTTTGGCACTTACGTCCTTTCTAAAGGCGATACCTCTTCATAATGACGGGTGTGAGGCCAAAATGTGTGGGAGTTTGAGCAGACGACACTGAGGAGGTCGGGGAAGCATTTAAGGATTTGAATATTAAATGTGGGAAAGAGGAGAGGAATTGGGTAATCTGCGTAAGAAAATATGGAGGTAAGGTAGTGATGGTAAATGGGTGGGTGGGTGGGTGGGTGGGTGGGGAGGTGAAATAGAAATACCTAGAAGAGGGTAATGTAGATGGAGGGTAAGGAAAGGTGAGGGCAAAGACAGGTGGTATAAAGGTAAGATGGGATGGGATGGAGGGGAGGGAAAGGGAAGGTAACTAGGGAGCAGTAACAAGGTTAAAACTGCTTTTGTCCTGCCTGCTGTGTGAGGTGTGAGCTAATACTGGCGTGGGATGGCGGGGTCAGCGAGGACAGAGAACCATTTATATGATATTTTTAGACGATATCCAGAGCACCAATCATATCCCCCTTCACTTTGTGCTGTTAGATACTCATACAGATACAGGTAAACTGGCAGGTACAGAATCTGAGCAAAGACTGATATATAGAATTCCATGATAATTATTGTGGATATTTAAAGCTGAATTAATTTTGGAAGAAACGCGATAAGGGGTGGGATGTGCAATTAGGTAGATATAATAACTCACATATAGACAGTATACTAATGTTCTGGGATATATAGGACAAGTATGATTGTAAGTATTTAATGTGTAAGAGCACAGGACCACATTATTATATAGTGTTGCCAAGTTACTTACTGCATTAAATGTAGGTAGGTGTCTGGCTGGGGGTAAGAATATATCAAATCCACCTGGCTTACTCTCCAGCGAGATATGAGGAAAATGAGTTAATGAGGAAAAGCGTACGTGATTGTCAATACATGAATGGTCAACAACATGGCGGATCATAATATTTTCTCCTGCGTCGGACATGTAGAAAATAAAAGTCTCCCCTTCTAACTCACGGGAAAGATCATGTGTAGGATGGGTACCAGACTTGATCACATCAGTGTGTACATTTGCAGCAGAAGTAAAGAAAAGGTTTGTTTGTGTGTGAGTGTGAAAGTGTGTGTGTGTATGTGAGTATGCAAGTGAGTGAGTGAGTGAGTGTGTGTATGTGTGTGGAATGTTACCAGGCCCCGGCAATAGTGGATGCATGGCAGTATACTGTATTAATTTCGGAATATGGAGAGAACCGTAAAGGGGTATTACTTCATGGATTGACACACACTACATGCCGCTGTCAGTGTCCGCTTCTATTTTTATTGTTGTTGGTGTTTTTTGTGTGTGTGTGTCTCGACTTCTCTGTTTGTGCACACGAGTGATTATATACTGTACGTGTGTGTGTGTATTTGTGTACTGTACGTGTGTGTGTACTGTACGTGTGTGTACTGTACGTGTGTGTACTGTACGTGTGTGGTGTGTGTACTGTACGTGTGTGGTGTGTGTACTGCACGTGTGTGTGTGTGTACTGCACGTGTGTGTGTGTGTGTGTGAGTGTGAGTGTGTGTGTGTGTGTGTGTGTGTGTGTGTGTGTGTGAGTGTGTGTGCGTGTGTGTGTGTGTGTGTGTGTGTGTGTGTATGTGTATGTGTGTGTATGTGTATGTGTGTGTGTGTGTGTTAACAATGGTTGTGTATATAATAGATTATGTGTTGTAGAGAGAAAACAATAAAGGGGAGAAGGGTGGAGCAAGATGGACGACACCGGTAATACAAGAAGACAAATATGTGATAAAGTGTCAGGCTGAAACGAACAAAAACAAAACAAAACAAAAAAAGTCCGAACAAGAGAGAAGCAGGCTGGTGATATCATGGTGGACAAAATGGAAAATACACGAGTAGAGCGTCAGGGTAAAGAGGAAAAAGAAAACAGGTACAGAGAGTAGAGGGAGAGTAAAAAAAAATGATCAGCAAGTAAGATGACAGTGATAGTGGATAGTGATTGATTGATTGATTTATATTAGGCACCGCAACAGCGACGTCATATAGTGCCAGAAGAAGATGACAGAGAGGCGAGACAGCAAGCAGATAGGAAATAAAAAGAAAAGAGGGACAGTTGAAGAACTAAAACCTAGTGGCTGGGGGCCGATCGGGCGCCAAAACCCTTATTAATTAATTTAATTAATTAATTAATTAACTGAACTACGAAGAGCATCCATCCATCCATCCATCCATCTAGGCTCTCCATCCATCCATCCATGCATCTAGGCTCTCCATCTCACCAGCACAAATGTTTACCTCGGAACTTAGGATAAAAGGAAGGAAAAAAATGGAGAAAAATGAGCATGATGACACTAAAAAATCGTATAAA